>JARHVA010002203.1:2525000-2734039 GCA_037957365.1 Torreya grandis
TTAATATTAAATTGTTATACATATATACATCTAATGTGCAAATTGAATCAATGTTGCATTGTAATTGATGTTGGGACAAGACACTGACGTCCCATAATCTATCTTATAAGTTCCATTCATCCATGTTGCCAATATATTGACACCTAGATAAATTAATTAGGATTAAGAACATACATACCTATAATTTAATGGGTACCATATACTAAGGGTTCCATAAAAAAAATTTATTATATTTAATATAATAATACAATATAATATTAGCTTTGACAAACATTTTACCATTTGGAAGACAAGCATATTTCTTTACTATGCCATATGAATAACACTCATCCCATATAATTTACATGTACATACATGGCTACGCTAAAATTTAAATTGAAATGTCAATGTAATAGTGGTGTAGAATGATATTTGTCAATTATATCAAAGTAAGGTGGCACCATATTGGATTGTATGTTTTATTTTGTGAAATGTAGATGAGGATGTCATGATAATTTTTTTGATTATGGTAGGACTCCATGTCTCATATGTAACTTGAATAAATGATGCAATGTTTTTTATGTTAGGACAAGAGATTGACATGTAAGAGTCTATTTTATAGTTTGAATTCATCCATGATGCTAGTAAGGGACATTGATAGGGTATTTTAGGTGTGATCAAGGTGATAATGGTGAAGGCCAATGATAGGGTATTTTAGATGATATCATACCCTATAGGGCTCATATAGTGTAATAAACCCATATTCAAGGCAACTGTTAGAATTACATGATATGTACCCATTACAAAGGGGTGCAAAACTTACATGGTGGTGGTATACTTGATTGGGAATTTTATATTATCAAGGGTGGATGACGTATTCATGTTTGGTCACCCTGATAGATGGTTGAGAAAAAAAATCACAAATGGTTGGAGTGTTTACAACTTTGATGATCACAACTATGTCAATGAGAAAAAGCTATGATGGATTAGCAAAGTTAACAAGATCAAGGAAGTGAAAAGGTTCTTTACTGAGTTTATGAACCCAAGTTAAATGTAATGTAAATTGATCAACTTAAGTTCCCCAGTTCTCACTAACCCACAAGATCACCCTTCCATTTTAGCCTTGAGCTTTAATCAAATACACACGTCAATAAAAAATGGTTTGGTGTCTCCTTATCTCTGTAGCATGCTGGGGTTTTTCATCCTTATCACTCTTTTGTATTTGATGGTAAGTAATGCTTGTGGTTGGGACCCTTTTTTGAGGAGGCAAGAATTGTTGCCTATCTTCACATTATAATGTGAAGTATTTCCAAGTAAACATAGTAATATAGCCTCCACCATGGTCAATATGGGACTAAAATCCCAAAAATTTGTTGCTTGTTTATGAGTATGTTGAGAATGGATTACTGGAGAGGTACCTGTCTAGACAAAATGAAGTTTTGGGTTGGAATGACAGATTTGGAATTGTAGTGGGCATATATAAGGGATTAAATTACCTTATAAAATCCATTTTGAGAGCATCTTTTCCCTTAACTCTCATTTCCACCTAGGACCGATTGAAAATTGACCACATTTTCTCTCTATTGGTAACTCATATATCAAAATATTCACATTATTTCATGAATGATGTCCCTTTATGCACTCATGTGGAATGCACTTCGAAAAATATTTGGTACTCAATTCAACTACAATGAAATGAATAATACATAATAATCTAGCGAATATGGGGGCTATAGTGGCTTGAGAATGATGATGACTAATGGGATGTTGACATTTTGTTGGGTGTTATCCTTGTTCATGGTGGAGTTGTTAGGGTGTCCTATGCATTTTTCTATGTTCATTTTTGAGATCATTTTTATTGGTTTTAAACTACATCGAGTTCACCTTCAACTCACCATAATTTACCTGAACTTGGATGAGGATAGGCATAGACCACCTAGGCTCCATTTTGACTCTGTGTTTTCATCACGTGGCACCTATCCATAAGTCTAGCTTATCCACTTATTATTACAAGCATGTTTAACACTTTTGCACCTCGACACATTTCAATAGCCTAATATGCAAACATAATGTTAGTTTATCATGATAAAATGATTTTCATTTGTACACATTGTATTTTTCAAATAAGATATAAAAAACTATAGAAGAGCTTATAAAAGAAGATGATCCCAACCATTTTTTTTAAAATTCCATTCTGTAAATGTATAAAATAATATATTACAATTGGAGCTCATACAAATTAAGTGGAAAAGGAAATTATCTTAGTATTTTTTCCTATGATTTCCTTAAATTTACATATTGATAATCCTTCATTCTTACAAAATGTTCAAATGTAAAAGCAGAGGAGATATATATGTCATTAATGGAGCGTGTTGAGCATGGTCATAATTGTCATTATTGTCAAAGTATTATGAGGTACATGGTACAATAATGACAATGTGGTCTTCATGATGGATTTGAGAGTGTATGCCATATATACAGGTCATTGAGGTGATAGGGGATGTTATGAGGGTTCCCTAGATGCATTTGTGAGGTTCTAGTGTTTCTCATTATCCTTTGGAGAGATAAAAAGTGACATTCTAGCTTAAAAGTAACTAGCCCATCATTGAATGTCTTGAAAGTATGAAGAGACCAGTTTGTATATTTATTATAAGTACCTAGAAAGTCAACTCTAGTCAAAGGGTTTCATGAAGGTGTTTTCTATAGTGCTAAAATCCTTCCTTGCAAGTTTGGTATCTTGATGTATTCTATATATAAACTTATGAGCTCCAAAGTGAGTCTTATGTGTAGTGACGTGCTAGAGGTAGTGAAATTTATGCTTCAGGAAAAAGTCATTGGGCATTCAAAAATATAACCATTGGGGTTTGAATTGAAATGACTGTGCATAAGTTTTTGGGACCTGAGAGCATTCTTTTGCCTACATAATCTATGGAAGAGGTCAAAACATGTTGGTGTAAAAATCAAAGATAAAGTATAATTTTTGTTGATTATCCTCAAAATGATTTTGCTATGTTAGAGTTTGATAAAGAGGTCAAAACATGTTGGTGTAAAAATCAAAGTCAGAGTTTGTTGACTATGTTTTTGCTTAGAGAACCTAGGTTCACTAAAGTGGTTTTATAACCACTCTATTGGTCTTAAATTGGTTTTCTAAGTGTTGGATGATGTTTTTACCTCATTCTAGTCTTGTTCCATGCATTGATGAAGTTTTTAAAGTGTGTCCTTTTGTAATAAAATCTCAATGAAAGAGGACTATGCTTAAGGTTTGTGTTTTTGGCAAACATGAGTGACTTGATTAGTGGTATAGAGATTTTGGTCACTTTGGATTGATGATCAAAGTGCTTGGATGTGTTCTTAAGGTCCTAAATCTATGGTTAGTGCTTGTAAACGGTCATATTGATCCCATTTATGAATAACTATCTCAAAGACATGATGAATAGGGGTATGAGGGTTTCAAGGCTTCTTGTGTCTATAAACCCTAATGTGAATGTTCATGATGTAAATGGATCTTATTTGACCTATAGAGATCAGTGGGGTGTTACATGGATTTTTTGAAATTTTTTCTACAATATTTATCATGTTTTTAGTCTTTTTTTGAGTGCAAGGTGATGTCTAAGTAGCAAAGATAGAACAATTGGTGTGAGAGTTGAAGATTGGTCTATAAGACCATTGCCTTTGGAGGTATGAAGTGTTGATAATGTGATCCATGTTATGGATTTTGTTATAAGAGTGAGATTAAAATTTGTTTGTGCCCTTAAGGTGAGTAACAAAGTTCTTAAGGTGATCATTCCTGTAGCATGACAAGTTTATAGTAATATTGAAGAATGTTGAAGTGGTGTTTATTTAGAGGTTGTGTCATGAGTTGAAATATTATTTTAATGTCAAGATGACCTCATAAGGTCATAATGGGATTTTTTATCATGTTGTGAATGACATGAAGATGTTTATAGGCCTAAGGATAATAGAAGCTCTATGTTGTTCTACAAGGTATTGACTATGTATGCAAAGTTAAGCCATTAAGTGAATTTGAAGAGTACCAAGAAGATTTGAGTGTTGTTTGTGCATCAAGATGACCTTAAGGTCATGGAGGGGAGATAAAATTGTTGAATTTGTCTCAAATTAGTTCACAAGAGGTCTATTAAGCACATATCAGTGCTATGTGTTTGAAAAATAGAGTGAAGGTTTTAAATAATAAGCTTGCTAAGATGATGTCCTATTTTGATTTGAGTCATGGTGGCTTGAGGAATTTGAAGGCAAGTTGTTTGATGCATGAAGGTTTGTGTTTGAGTTGTTTTACCATGTTTAAATATGTTTTATGCTTGTTTATGATGTTCATATTGAAACAAGAGGTTTTTGTTGATTGATAGAGGGTAGTCCTTTTTGGAATTAGGTCTCCATTAGACCTAATGAAGATGAGGCCTAATAGTGCATTCTAAATGTAAGTGAATGGTTTGAGAATCCTTGTGCATGATGAAGAATCATATAGGTTGGTCTTACAATGTTTGAATAAGTTTGGTTTATTTGTTTGGACCTTATGGGCCATTTTGGGTCTTTGTTTGTCCATGGAGTGGATAGACGTAATTGCATTAGGTCTATTTAGGCCTAAAAGGAGATTGAAATATAAAGGAGCATGACCGACCTAAAGTTGATCAAATTATGTTTTTTCCTTATGTGTAGCAAGTTATAAGGGGTAATGAAATAAGAACCTTGTTGATTTTATGCTTTGGTTAACATAAGAGAGTGAAAAATGAGTGTTCAAGAGACTAATATAAGAGGAAGGATTTTTAGGCCTATTTGGTCTAGAGAGTGTGGAGTGAATGAATTAAATATCTGATTTCTTTGAAGGGTAGGGTAGATAGGTAACTATGGATATCAATCCATGCCACATATTCTTGTGATGACTATCTATGATGCTTGATGGAAGAAATCAAACAATGAGCTTGTTTGAAAATGAAACAGAGCAAGAAGACCTTCATGTGTTGTGCATGAGTTTAGTAGAAGAGCATAGTTGCATGTGACTGTAGATATTCATATGCTAAGTTAGAGAGCATGATTATGGCATGTATGTGTTGAGAGCATGAGTTTGAAGATCATAGCTGAGTAAGGGTAGAATTCAGAGTTGTTGATATGCCTAAAATATAGAAGATAGAATTGCTTGAGAAAGAGGTTGTTTGAGAGTGGTTGAAGAATAAAGATTGACAGGTGTCCATAATCAGTTGCATAAGACAACAAGATCAAGGTGGACATAGATTTATTGGTTGAGTGGGTGCTTGGTCAAGAGGTGGATGAGTTTGTGCTTGATTACCTAGGGGTTTTAGCCTCCTTGTTAGTGGGTTCTTGCTAAAGTCTAGTTGGTGTTAGATAAATTCAAGGAGTTGGTGCTTCCTTGTTGGGTTGGTGCTCAACTAAATTGATTCATGGTTTTATAGGACAAGTTGTCCAAGCTATGTTTTAGTGGGTTTTTTTCCCTATGAGGGTTTCTCAGATAGATGATGTGTTGTGATGTGTTCTCCTATTTTATACTTTTTATGAGTATGCTATCTTTATGATATTGATAGATCATGTGATATTGATTGAATAGTTGTTTTACATATGCACTTGATGGATAAAAAATTGAGGAATTGAAGCAAAAGGGATTGATTTTAAGGGAAATGATTCACCCCCCCTTAGAGGTTATATTCCAATAATTGGTATCAGAGTAAGTCCTTTGGAGAAGGCTTGACAGCTTGAAGGTGATTCTAGAAGCATAATATGGCTAAGATTGTGAAGGTAATTTGCAAGATCAGTATGTTTATTAGCTTGTGGAAGAAGAAATCTTGGTGGATGTTTGTTGAGTCTTGGTATATGTTGCATGAAAATAAGGTGTTTTCATCAATGTCAATATAGAAATAAGAGAGTGTATAAAGTTGTGTAAGCATGAGAAAGAGGCAAAGACGAGGCAAAGAAGCCTTCAGAAGAGTTCCACGGTCAATTTTGAGGCCTAGTCCTTACATGAAGAGACCTAGTGAGAAGGTATAGGATTGTTAGCATGATGAGGTGAGATATCTAAGGCTTGTAAGAGGAATCTTGGTAGTATGTGAGCATGGTATGAGGTTATATGGAATGTGAATGAGGTGGTGAAATTAGTACAAGAGGTTTCAAGGTGTGTTCAAGGTCTAAGTATGACTGATAGTTCAATGTCTAATGTGTAAAGAGACCTAGTGTGGTTTAATGAGGGGTAAATTTAATTTTCCCACATATTAGATCTCTTAAAAGCATTGTCAGAGGTATGAGAGGTTATATCAAGTTTGTTGACTAAGATTGAGATCAAAGTCTAAAGAAGAAAGCAGGAAAATTGGTGTTGAGGTTTTTTATGTGCACAAAATGAGGTATTATCGACCCAAAAAATATTTTATTATGCTTGTTGGCACATGAAAAATTTGTATGAGGATCCAAGTAGATCATGGTAGTTAGGGAAAGGTCCTAGATTAAATTTCCCAGCATTGGTTTTGGAGTTGATGGGCCATCCTTTATGAATGATTGCTAAGAATGAAAGGCAATCTAAACCCTCCTAAAACTCTCATAATGACCTGATATGAAATATCTTGTTGGAAATGGATAATAATGGTTTGTATGATATATTTTGGTCATTTTAACATGTATAAGACTCTCCCAGGTACCTCCAAGCTGCATTAATCTGTTAGATGAGTGAGTGGAAGCTATAGGAAATCCCTTGTTTCTCAATTTTTTTGTATAACAAGCAAGGTTGACTAAGTCAAAGTTGTACAATGGATGGAGTTTGAATATTTTTACTTATCATTCATGTCCATGGTGGTTTTTGATCAGGTTACAGAATTCAAATATACTAATCTAGTCATGGAAGTTGGCACATCACTAAAAAGTGCAATAGTGAAGACAATGAGAAAAACTAGGCAGAAGTGAGAATTATGAACATAGGATTACAATAGGGGGAGATTAGTATTGTGTTAGTGAATAAACCAAATGAATTAAAACAAAACAAAACTAACACCCTAAACCTATCTCAAGTGGGGAGCATAGTTAAAAAAACATGAATAGAAAACACAACTAAAAAGTAAAAGAAACGTTTCACCTTCCTTGGATGCTCTAAAATGCTTATTGTAGTGGCTTGCTCGATTTGTGCTCATGAAGTCTACATCAATAGAATATTAGATACCTCCATCTCTTATGACACCTTGTGTATTTGGCTTGGATTGGATTAATATTTGGACATTATAACACTAATTTGCATGAAGCTTTGGAATCAATTTAGCATTATAACTTTGGCATGTGAGAGCTTCAAATTCAATAGGCAAGGCCTTGTATTTATATGCTTAAATTTGGCTTGGAATGGGTTAACTTGGGACCATGGTTGAGCTTACTAACTTAAATTTAGTTTGAAAGGTGTCCAAATATGAATGATCAGGTTGAATAGGTGTCTTTAGCATATTCTTAGTATATTCCTTTGATATTTCCAATTTGAGACAACTCACAAAGGGTATTCCTTTGATATTTCCAATTTGAGACAACTCACAAAGGGTAATCATGAAAGCTAGGATATTTGAATTTTTGAATTTATTTTTTAGTTATTTATTAATTTCACATGGATAATTCAATTAGGCTCTTAATTTGGTTCAATTATATCTTAAGCATAATTAGTCACTTTGGTGCACAAATTAATCAAATTGGTCAAAATGTCTCATTATTAGTTCAAAATTTGACTGGATTAGAATTGGAAGTCGATGTTATATGCATTGGAAACATATTAAAATTTAAGATGTTTCAATCACAAAATAATAAAGGCACATGTCTCATGTAAGAGTTTTAACAGAAAAGAGCAATTCAGAGCTCCCCAGTGCAAAATTAGCATTTTGATTCGATATGATCTGACCAAAGTTAGTTGAAACATAAATAACATTGCCCCATTTAATTATACCCTAGCCAAAATTGGAACTTTAATATAATAGTTTCAAATATTTTAATGTGCTTTAGTGTTTTTAGGCCAAATTATGCATTTTGGTGGAAATTGGTCAAAACCCTGATTGGAGGTCATTGGTGGCCAAATTTAGGTGTCTATAAGAATGAGATTAGGGATGAGTTATCATGGATTAAATTAAATGGGGTTGTTTTTTTTTTAACTAAAAGAGGGGTAAAAATTTATTGATAAAGAAATAGAAGTGAAACGTTACAAAGCCTTATCCTGGTCAACAAGTTGAACCAGCTTCTGTAAGAAATCCAAAGGAAGCAGCAAATGATCAAAAATGTTCCATAGAGGTCCCTGCTCAGAGGCCCACTTAGCCAGACAGTCAGCCACCCCATTCCACTCACAGGGAATATTCTTGAAAACCATAGAGTCCAAGGAAGTACATAGCTATAGGATCTGATGAAAAATCACAGCCAAATGCCAATCCACCTTAACAAAGTTTTGTTTATTCAATAAGTTGACAACTACCTGTGAATCTGACTCACAAATAATGCTATACCAGCCATGTTGGAAATAGTATTGCACCACCACCAAGATAGCCATAGCTTCCATGAGATTATTGGTATAATGGCCCTTATAGATAGAAAAAAGGAACTAAATATCCCCAGCACTGTTGCGCCCCACACCACCAATACCATCAGCCCCTAGATTCTTGCGCAAAGAGCCATCAGTGTTGATTTTGATAATTCCAGCCACAGGGGGAGTCCACCATCCCACCCTGTTGACAGGTCGTAGCTGCTGCCTGGTTTCATTCACCAAATGAGTGGAAGGAGCGATGGAGGTGGCAGTGGAAGGAGCAAAGGAAAATCAGGAATAGATACCAGCATCTTTTGGGCCCAAGCCATCGGCCCTGTTACCCTTATCAATAAGAGTTTCATGCAGTGAACTGAGGATTTTTGCCCAAAGGGCACTGAGCTCCAACTGAACATTGTGAAAAATCTACCTATTCCTTTCCGGCCATATGTTCCACAAGATAAATGAGGGTCCAACAGACCAATTAATCTACAAAAATGAGGCTTTTGGAGGAGGATGGCTCAGCCGGTCCCAGAAGTTAGACAGAGATGACATGTGCCAATAGGGATGGCCCCACACATTCCACTAGAGGTGCCAAATCTGTTTGGTGAAGGGGCATTGGAAGAAAAGGTGAGACCCACTCTCCACACTGCTGCAACATAAAACACATCTAGACGGCCCCTGGAACCCATGCTTACAGAGGTTGTCCCAAGTAAGACACCTATTGTACATTAAGGCCCAAAGGAAGAAATTACACTTAGGCCACGAAAACCGGTTCCAAATTTTCTTCCACCATAAGAAGTTAACCTCACCAAAAATTTGCTTGGTCAGAGCAAGGTACCCAACATAAATAGAATAATGTCCACTAGAATCACCTCCCCAAGCCAAGACATCCCGACCCTGTAAGGAACTACAACCTCTAGAAGCCAGAATCTGTGATAACTCCAGCCGATCCTCTAAGGAACCACCTCGTGGCCAATCATAAAAATGCTTCCAATGATAGCCAATAGATGTGCCCAAATTAAAGCCTTCCTTGTAGTGGGCCACAATATTCCATCCTGTAGAATGAAGGGAGTCACACAGAGGCTGCAAATGTGGGTGAGAGGATAAGAGAGGAGGTGCCCCATCCCAGGAATTGTCCCAAAAGAGGGCCTCAGTACCACTGTTGCAAATCTAGAAGAGGCTGCATTTCACCAGATGAGCTCCAAGCTTGAGGGTATTCCACACCATAGACCCCCTTCCCTCAAGAGGAAGCCTAGAAATATCAGGAGGATCGATACCAGGAAAATACTTGGAAGATAAGATGCGGGCCCAAAGGTGAGATTGGTTAGAGCACCATCGCCAATAGAGTTTGGCAGTAAGAGATTGGCTGGACAAAATAGCAGAATGCAAACTGAGGCCTCCCTTCTTTGGCTGGTAAACAATATTCTAGTTAATAAGACTCCATTTGGAATTCTGCAAGTTGCCGCTCTAAAGAAATTGGCGAGAGAGAGCATCGAATTCCTTGAGAAAATACATAGGGGTAGCCTGAACCATACAACGGTATATGGGAAGTGCTTGGATCATAGATTGTAGAAGTATGACCCTACTAGTAGTAGAGAGCCATCTATGAGTCCAGTGATTAACTTTTTACCTAAGTTTGTCGAGCACATTCTACCAAAAAAGTCTAGGTTGCCTTCCCACCACAATAGGAATCCCCAAGTAAGTCAAGGGGAGAGATTGAGTCTGAAACCTCAAGATAGTGGTGGTCCATCGCTGGATAGGCTCAGGAGTGTTGAAGAAGAAAATAAAGGACTTATGATCATTAATTTTTTGTCCAGACGCAGCCAGATACATGTCAAGGGTGCAGCAGAAAGCTTCAGCTTCACAAATCCATGCTCTCCTTGCCAGAATAGTGTCATCAACAAACTGGAGGTGGGACAAAGTGGTTAATCCATTCCCCCATTGCCAGCCATACAACATATTTTAAGACACTCAAAACTTGATGAGTCACCCCAGACCCTTAGCCAGAATGATAAACAAGTAAGGAGAGAGCAGATCCCCTTGGTGAAGGCCTCTAGATGTGCCAAAAAGCTCAGAGGGTTCCACATTAATAAGAACCGAAAAGGAAGGCGTAGTGACACAACTTAGCACCCAACGAACCTAGGCTTGGCTGAAACCAAAAGCTAGAAGAATTTTTTGCATGAAGCCCCAGTTGGCTCTGTCATAAGCCTTAGCTAAATTGAGCTTAATAAACATGGCTCATTCCTTAGAAGTGCATATAGAGTGAATAGATTCTGAAGCAATAACCACCCCATCCAAAATTTGTTTGCCAGCAACAAAACCTCCTTGTTCCTCCGAGATAACCATGGGGAGGCAGACTTTAAGCCGCTCCGCAATGAGCTTGATAATGATTTTATAGACCACATTACAAAGCGCAATGGGCCTAAAAGAATCTAGCTGATTAGCCTGATATTTCTTTGGAATCAGGACAAGAAAAGTTGCATTCATAGCCTTGAGCATTTATTTGATGGAATAAGATTCCTGCACCATGTCCAAGAGATCCTGATTGATAATATCCCAAAAATCTTGAAAGAAATTGACTAGGAAACCATCAGGCCCCAGAGCTTTACCTCTGTGCATGCTAAAATCCACTCCCTCCACTTCAGACATACCAATTAGCCGCATAAGAGAGTCATTTATTCTCAAAGTCACCATAGGGGGAATGCAAGACAAAACTATATTTTCAGCCAGCTCAGTAGGAGGTGGGCCATCTCAAAAAAGAGTGGAATAAAACCGGATAGCTTCTCTGGATATAGCTTGAGAAGATGTCAGCCTTGTCCTGTTCGAACTAACCAGGGAGGAGATGAAGTTTTTGTTGCACCTCACCTACACAAAATTGTGGAAGAAAGTAGTGTTCTTGTCCCCTTCCTGGAGCCAGTCTATTCGATCCTTCTGTGTCCAATAAATTTCTTCTCAAAGTTCCCACTCAGCTAAAGCATTAGATGCTTGAGATTTAGCAATGTGGAGCTCTTCAAACAAACCAAGGTCCCGAATCTGCCTAGTCACCACATCTAGCCAGTCATGAGCTCTCTTCTTCATAGAGTGGAGATTACTAAAACAATTTATATTCCAGTACTTCAGCTTCCATTTAACAAACTAAAGTTTTTTAGCGAAGGAAAACATAGCAGTACCATGGTTAGGCCCCCCTGTCTCCACCACTGAACCATAAGACCATGGAGAGATGGATCTCAAAGCCACATTAGCTAAAACTTAAAAGGAGGCTTCTTGGGAACAATAATATGACTGGTAGAAAGCTTAATGGGCTAGTGGTCAGAGCCTCTCCAGTCCAGAATTTCAAAAGCAAGAGAGATAGAACTAGAATGCCAAAAACATGAGACAAGGAACCTATCAAGGCGCTCAGAGATGGCAGCATTACCTATCCTTCTGTTATTCCAAGTGAAAAGCCCATTAAGAGGTTTGACATCAGAGAGGTGTAACATGTCCATATTATATCAAAGGAGCTTCGAAGAAGGACCCAAATGAGCCAGTCTACCCCTCTTCTCCTCCAGGCTGAGAACAACGTTAAAATCTCTAGTCATAATCCAAGGCAAGAAAGGATGGCAATTTATGACATATCGAATATGTTCCTAGAGCTTGAGCTGCCCAGGGAGGTCAATAGGAGCATAAACTATGGTAACAAGAATTAGCTCACCAGTTTCCAGAGAGGAAGCCACCATTGAGAGGGACAAGATGCAGGACATCCAAAGAAGAGGTGTAACTTTCCTAGGATCCCAACACATGGCCAGACCCCCAGGGCTCCCCACAACTCCAACACACTGACTTTGGCTAGAGAACCATATGTAAGGCATACAGGAAAATAGAGAATCCACAGAGAGCTTGGTCTCTTGGATACAGAAAATATCTGGAGAATGATCTATCACTAGATTGTGCATAGCTTTTTGTCTAGGGGTGCTATTCAACCCCCTTACATTCCATGACAGAATAATCATTGAGTAGAGTGAGGAAAATGCTCATCCAAGGTTTTTACGACCCCTGACTCTACCAATAAATCACCTGTGAGTTTGATTTTGTCTTGATCCTTCTTGCGGCCAGCTCTGGAAGGAGTGGAAAAAGAGACTTTCTTGAATGGTCTTTGCATTAGGCCAAGAGCCATCAAAGATCCTTTTTATTTCCTGAAGGCTTCCACGTCTTTGGCCAAATCTACCCAGTGGACCTCCTTGTCATGCGAAGCTGGTGAAACCACCAGGGCACCTTCCTCCGGGCCAGGAGAGATCTTCAGGGTCAGCTGAATCACCATATCCTGTGAACCACTAAGAAAAGAGAGCTGCTCATCTACCTCAAGGGCCTCTCCCTGAATTGCTATGGGAATTCCATCTTCAATGGCCATGCTATCAAGAGCTTCAAATTGATTGAATCCCAAGTCTACTTATCAGTCTAGATTCGTGCACTTCTGGCCATGACCCCTCGCACGATGTCAAACTAGGAGAAAGCCATCCTTGTTAGGACCTATATAATCTACTGGGCCTTGCCCTACACCTGAGGAGTTTAAGTGAGCTTTCCCTTTTGAAACGCTATCAAGTTGGGTATGTGCCGTACCAGTATGACTCGACTGGTCATTCCCTTTGCCACCATTGGCCACCTGAGGGCCAGAGGACTCCCCAGGTGCACCACTATCTCTAGAAGCATGAGGGCATTGGTGATGTAAGTGCCCATACACATGACAAATGTAACATTGAAAGGGGATGAATTTGTAGTTGATTTTTTAGATCTAGGAGGAGGTGCCCAGACAAATTTCTAAAGAATCTGGCAAAGGATTGTTTAAATCAATATCAACACAAATATGGGCATAAGAGAACCTTTTTGTCCAGTGATTGGTGCACTATAGCAGTAGGTGTCCCAAGCATGGTAGCTATCTATTGCAGGATATCCTCCCACCAAAATTCCAAAGGGAGTCTTGGTAGGTGAACCCAGACAGGAATGCAGGCTGGAAGATCTTTAGTAGAGTTGAAACCCAGATGCCAGGGTTTGAGAAAAAGACCAATACGATCATAAAAATAAGGTCTTCCCTCAAAGATCTGATTCTGATCAGATACAGAGGAGAAATTCACCATAAAATAGTTGTTACTAGCCAACATAATATCAAAATCACCTTCTATCTGCCATGACCGATGAATCCAAGCTTCCAAAGCTGATAGAGAAATTTGAATGCCTAGGAACTTGCAAATCAGAGCATGAGAGGCCAAGTATTCTACATCTTCCTTTACTGCCTCTGGGGGGATAACTAGCACTGGCCGGTCCTGACTTTGTGGAAGGCAGCCATTAACCTTGTTAAGTTTAGAGCACTCACTAACATAGACAGTCTCCTTCTGCTGTGAAATCACCCCAGGCAAAGGCTGATCCTCCCTGGGGGCTTCAATCAGGCTGGCACTCCTAGAACCACCACTCCCAACCATCACATGCCCCATTCACCATTTCAAATGGGGTTGTTTTTAAATACCTATAACACATGTAAATTTTTTTATATGTTTTTGAGATCATTAAAAATGCTGAAAATATTGTTCACAAGATGACTTGTCTAGTGAAGTTGAGACAATGAAGCTGTAAGTTTTAGACATTGGTTTATATATTTAATATTTTCCATTAGAATTATTTATCTTTGTGTTTTTATATTTTATAAATATCTATAAGGATAATATTCATGCATTAGGACTTATTTATTGTGTCTACATAGGTGTTGGAATGCATGTTCACCATGACTAGTTCTCAATACAGAATGATAGTCCTAGGTATGCAAGATGGAGTGACAAGTATGAAATTTTATATCATGAGTTGATGTATCCAATACAAAATATTATATTTTTTTGTATGTATATGACCTATACATTATTAATATAAAGTTAAGAGTCAATTTAATAGGTTGTAATATGGAATCCAAAATGGCTTATCTAGTTGTGTAAGGATTGTGAGAAAAAAGTTCAACAAATTGGTCTACAAGACCAATAGTTGAGACTAGATCTTGTGATATATCTGATGGAAGATGTTATATAGGTATAAAATTTTTATTTTAATGTATTTTTATTCATTATAAACTCTTATGAAAGTGTGAAAATTCAAAATTCCTTAACTAGGTGTTTGAGGCCTGTTTGCAGTTCTGAGTGAGCAGTTGGAAATGGTCAGTTTGAGGTCTTTTTCCCTATGTGGTAAAATATAATGGATGTGGTGATGACACTAAGGTAATGGAGGTTATATAAATGTGAATCTATAATGTGTTTATTTTTAAAATTTTAGTATATACTTCAAATATTCAAGGTAGGCTTTTTGACAGTGTAAGAGCTCTTGTGAGCATGGTTTTAGGTGAGACAAAAAGTTGAGTATGTTATTTCTATTAAAATCATTGAAAGGTAGTTATTTGAATTTAATTTGAGGTTTTTAATCAATTTATATTAATTTAAAATACCTAATGGTTTGGTTCAAAGAGTGAAATGAGCTAGTGTGTTGATCATCAGTGGCAACTCATATGTGATGAAGATGTCTTCAATCAAGGTATGTTGTTCTTATGAGAGATATGCATGTATTAGTTTGATATGGTTTAGGTAAATCATGGATTTAGGAGTATATAACTCAAGTATCTTGATAATAATGTGAATTATGGGCATGAATCTTGTGAGATATGTGCCAAGGAGTTATTCTTGGTTGATTAGATGGTCATGGGCTGAGGGGGAATTGTTAGCTCAATGTGTGATTGTTCCAGGTCAATATATAAAGAGAATAAAGTCATATCAGTATTATAAGGTTTCCAAGGGTAAGAAAGAGTGAGTTATAGGTCAAATATTAAGATTAAGGGAATTGATAAGGTCTATCTCAGTATGGATGATGGTTTAAGAGATTGGTCAGATTTGTCAAATTCAAGTGGACCAAGGTGTGCATAGTGATAGGGGGAGCATGTGTGAGATACTTAAGAGATTCAAAAAGATTTTTTTGATGTGGTTAAGTGAAAATAGTTTTTTTTGATCTAAGGATAAAATAGGTAGGTTGAGGAATAGACCCTTTGCTATTAATGTCAAAGGGGGAGAAAGATCAGAATGAGGGAGAAGGATTGGTTTGAGAAAGAGACATTTTGAGAATGGTTTGCCATCAATGACAAAGGGGATATTATTGAGCATGGTCTTAGTTGTCATTATTATAAAATTATTATGAGGTACATGGTGCAATAATGACAAATTGGTATTCATGATGTACTTGAGAGTGTATGCCATGTATACAAGTCATTGAGGTGATAGAGGATGTTATGAGGGTTCCCTAGATGCATTTGTGAGGTTCTAGTGTTTCTCATTATCCTTTGGAGAGAAAAAAGTGACATTCTATCTTAATAGAAACTAGACCATCATTGAATGTCTTGAAGGTATGAAGAGATCAGTTTTTTTGTGTATTTATTATATGTACCTAAAAAGTCAACTTTGGTCAAAGGGTTTCATGAAGGTGTTTTTTATAGTGCCAAAATTCTTGCCTGCAGGTTTGGTATCTTGATGTGTTCTCTAGATAAAGTTATGAGCTTCCAAAGTGGGTCCTATGTGTGGTGACGTGATAGAGTTAGTGAAATTTATGTGTTAGGAAATAGTTATTGGGCATTCAAAAATATAACCATTGGGGTTTGAATTCAAATGACTGTGCATGAGTTTTTGGGACTTGAGAGCATTCTTTTGATTGTAGAATCTATGGAAGAGGTCAAAAAATGTTGGTGCAAAAAGAAAATATGAATTATAATTTTTGTTTATTATCCTCAAAATGATTTGGAGACTTTGATATATATACAGGTGCATTTTATGTGGGTCAAAGTCAAAGTTTGTTGACTATGTTTTTGCGTAGAGAACCCAAGTTCACTAAAGTGGATTTATAATCTCGCTATTCATCTTGAATTGGTGTTCTAAGTGTTGGATGATGTTCTTACCTCATTTTAGTATTGTTAAATGCATTTATGAAGTTTTTAAATTGTGCCTTTGTGTAATAAAATCTTAATGAAAGAGGACTGTGCTTAAGGTTTGTGTTTTTGGCAAACATGAGTGACTTGATGAGTGGTATGGAGCTTTTGGTCACTTTGGATGGATGATAAAAGTGGTTGGATGTGTTATTAAGGTCTTAAATCTATTTTTAGTGCTTGTAAATAGTCATATTTATCCTATTTGTGAAGAACTACCTCAAAGAAATGATGAACATGGGCATGAGGGTTTCAAGGCTTCTTGTGTCTATAAACCCTAATGTGAATGTTCATGATGCAAATGAATCTTATTTGACCTATAGAGATCATTGGATTGTTAGATGAATTTTTTCAAATGTTTCATAAAATATTTATCATGTTTTCAATGCTTTTTTGAGTGTAAGGTGATGCCTAAGTAGCAAAGACAAAATAATTGGTGTAAGAATTGAAGATTGGTGTATAATACCAATGCCTTTGAAGGTAGAAAGTGTTGATAATGTGATCCATGGTATGGAGTTGGTTATAAGAGTGATATCAAAATTTGGTTGTGACCTGAAGGTGAGAAACAATGTTTTAAAGGTGATCATTCTTGTAGCATGATATGTTTCTAGTAATCTTGAAGAATGTTGACATGGTGTTTATCTAGAGGTTGTGTCATGAGTTGAAATGTTATTTTGATGTCAAGATGACCTCATAAGGTCATAAAGGGATTTGTTTTCATGTTTTAAATGACATGAATATGTTCAAAAGCCTGAGGATAATAGAAGTTCTATGTTTTTCTTAACAAGGTATTGACTGTGTATGCAAAGTTAAGTCATTAAGTGAATTTGAAGAGTGCCATGAAGAGTTGAGTGTTGTTTATGCATCAAGATGACCTTAAGGTAATGGATGGGAAATAAAATTATTTTATTTGTCTCAAATTAGTTCAAAGGAGGTCTGATAAACACATATCAGTGCTCTGTGTTTGCAAAATAGAGTGAAGATTTTAAACAGTAAGCTTGCTAAGATGATGTCCTATTTTGATTTGAGTCATGGTAGATTGAGGAATTTGAAGGCAAGTTGTTTGATGCATGAAGGTTTATATTAGAGTTTGTTATCCATGTTTAAAAATGTTTTATGCTTTTTTATGATGTTCATATTGAAACAAGAGGTCTTGTTTGAGTGAGAGAGGGTAGTCATTTTTGGAATTAAGTCTCCAATAGACCTAATGAAGATATGAGGCCTAATGGTGCATTCTTAGTTTAAGAAAATGGTTTGAGGATCCTTATGCATGATGGAGACTCATAAAGGTTGGCCTTAAAGTGTTTGAATAGGTTTGGTTTATTTTTGAGGACCTTATGGGCCATTTTTGGTCTTTATTTTTCCATGGAGTGGATAGGCCTAATTGCATTAGGTCTATTTCGGCCGAAAGGGAGATTGAAATATAAATGAGCATGACCGACCTAAATTTGATCAAATTATGTTTGTTCCTTGTGTGTAATATGTTATAAGTGGTAATGAAATATGAACCTTGTTGATTTTATGCTTTGATCGACATAAGATATTGAAAAATGAGTGTTCAAGAGACTAGTATAAGAGGAAGGTATTTTAGGCCTATTTGGTCTAGAGAGTGTGGAGCGAATGAATTAAATATCTACTTTTTTTAAGGGAAGGGTAGAGATGTAAGGATGGATATAAATCCATGCCATATATGATTGTGGTGAATCTCTATAATTCTTGATGGAATAAATCAAACAATGATCTTGTTTGCAAATGAAAGAGAATAATAAGACATTCATGTGTTATGCATGAGTTTAGTAGAAGAGAAGAGTTTCATGTGACTATAGATATTCATATGTTGAGGTAGAGAGAATAATTATGGAATGTATGTGTTGAGAGAATGAGTTTGAAGATAAGAGATAAGTAAGGGAAAAATTAAGAGTTGTTGATATGACTGTTATATAGAAGACAAAATTGATTTAGAAAGAGGTTATTTAAGAGTGGTTGAAGAAGAAAGATTTTAAGGTGTCCATCATCAATTGTAGAAGACAAAAATATCAAGGTAGAAATAAATTTCTTGTTTTATTAGGTTCTTGGTCAAGAGGTGGCTAAGTTGGTGCTTAGTTACCTAGGGGGTTGTAGCCTCCTTGTAAGTGGGTGTTTTCTAAATTCTAGTTGGTGCTAGATAAATTTAGGGAGTTGGTGCTTCCTTGTTTGTTTGGTGCTCAACTAAATTGATTCATGGTTTTATAATATAAGTTGTCCAAGCTATGTTTTAGTGGGTTTTATTCCCCATGAGGGTTTCCCACATAGATTATGTGTTGTGATGTGTTCTCATATTTTATGCTTTCTATGAGTATGATTTCTTTATGATATTGATAGATCATGTGATGTTGATTGAATAGTTTTTATATATATGCATTTGATGGATAAAAATATGAGACATTGAAGTAAAAGGGAATTATTTTAAGGGTATTGATTCACCCCCCCTCTCAGTGGTTGTGCTTCCAATAGAGCATACTCTTGATACAATAGTGAAGGTTAATCCTTGATGATCTATGTTGCCAATATCAACTATTGCTTTTTCAAGAGTCATTCCCTATGAATTATGTATGGTTAGGCCCCATAAATATTTTATAGGTATTTGTCTAAGATTACCTTGAGTAATATGATAAACTACAAGATGTATAAGAGGAGCCTCTTGCAATAAATGATTAAAAAACATGAAATAACACATTAATAAAATTAGCTAAAGCACTGAAATGATTCTATTGATCGTAGATCACTTCGATGGGGCAACCTCCTTTGAGCAAGCTCAATACAATAAATTCGTGGATTCCTTCATTGGCCTTAACACTTGCTTATAGATGAATTTTAATCTGAGTAGTTAGTAACTACTACTTCATATGCAGGTGGGATAAAAAAATGCTCATTGGATGACTTACAAAGGATATGCATCCATAGCAACTACTATACTAACAAAGTAAAGAGAAGAGATATCATGGGTTCATAACATCCCCTCCCTCTTAGAAAAATCTTTGTCCTCAAAGCTTTAGATGTGGGAATTGATGTTGAATCTTAAATAGTGGTTCCCATGTTGCATCCTCTGATTGCATTCCATGACATTGAATTAAAACCTTAGTGATGGAACTGGAGTGAGGTTGGCATGTGCGCCTATCCAAGATTGCCTCTAGCTCAAGAAGAATGGATCCTTCATTATCAAGTTATGGTAAAATAGTCTACACTTTGATGTTTGTACCAAGAACTTTCTTCTTTAGACAAGAGACATGAAATACTGGGTGAACTCATCAAGAAGGTGGGAGTTCTAACTTGTAAGCAATTGACCCAATATTTTGAAGAACCTTATAGGGCCCATAGAACGTGGGAGCTAACTTATGATTCCCTTTGAGTTTTAGGGAGGATTGCTTGTGTGGTTGCAGGAAAAGAAAAACCATATCACCTACTTGAAAATTATCGGAGTTGTTGTTGCCAGAATCTGGATAACGCGAGTGCAATGAAGACGTGATCACACAAGATGAACAAGTGCACACCACAAAGATGCTAAAGCAATTTGACAATGACAAGAAGATAAATTGCACAAAACAAAATAGAGAAACCAAATATGAATTATTCAACATGAAATGGCCAAAATGAAGAATACATATAGGAGAGCTAGTAAGTAACTCCTCCACAAATGGTGGTCAAAGCACCCCAAGAATAGACTCCACAAAAGGTGGTCAAAGCACCCCAAGAATAGACTCCTCCAAAAAAGGTGGTGACAAGGTGCTAAGAATAGAGAAATAACTCCCATACCCAGAATAGGAGTATCTTATGCCATTCTTATGACACCTTATGACACAAATATGACACACAATCTCCACATAAGCTAGCCTATCCCACAAATGTAGGAAAACTCCATGTATGCACAAATATATGATATTCCCTAATTAATAAATAGGGAAAAATAAAAACCTACACTAATACCCCCCCATAAGCGCAACTTAGGTGGGAAGTGTGGAAATAAAAAATGGGTCCTGGCAACTAGGCCTGATGAGGTACCCATGTACAAATGCAATCTCCCATAAGATAGAGAAAAAGAGAAAATCCGTAGGAAAAAACTCCCCCCCAAAAGAGAGACATAAAAGAAAAGAAGAGGCTAGAAGGCCCCCCCTGAAGATGATATTGCTGCAGATGTAGACCGCACCCCAAGAAGAGCTCGTAGATGAATGAACTTACTCTCAGTGAAAGGTTTGGTGAAGATGTCTGCAACCTGCTCTGAAGACTGGAAAAATATCAAGTCAATGACCTAACTATGAATAAGCTCCCGAATGAAATGCATGTGAATCTCTATGTGCTTGGTCTGTTGGTGCTGAACCAGATTCTTGCAAATCTATATGGTACTCTGATTGTCATAATAAATGATGGTGGGCTGCCTGATAGGAATGCCAAACTCAGAAAGAATCCCCTGAAGCCAAATAGCCTCAGTGGCTGCATTAATAGCTCCCTTGTACTCTGCCTCTGTGGATGATATAGCAATAGCATTTTGCTTCTTGCTAGACCAACTGATAGGACCTGAACCTAGAGAGAAACTGTAACCAGAAGTGGACTTACGAGTCTTTGAATCGCCAGCCCAGTCTGAATCTGTTTATCCAACCAAGTCAACCTCTGTGCCAAATCTGTAGTGAATCCCATATCTATGTGAACCCTGTATGTAATGCAAGATCCTCTTAGCTGCTTTCCAATGCAGCTCATGGGGTTCCTGCATGAATCTGGAGACAAGTCCCACTATATATGAAATGTCAGCCCTGGTGTGAGTCAAGTAGATGAGACTACCAACAAGTTGTTGATAACGAGTGGCATCAACCAATGGTGAAGAACAATCAGTCTCAAGCTTGACTCCTGATAGAAAGGGAGTCAGAGATGGCTTGCAATCAGCCATGTGAAATCGAGCCAACAAGTCGAGAGCGTACTTAGGTTGTGCAAGAGAAATCCCTGAATCTGACTGTGAGATTTTGATGCCAAGGAAGTAGTGCAACAAACCCAAGTCTGTCATGTCAAATCTCTCCTGAAGAGATGCCTTCACTGATGTAATAGCCGATGAAGAACTCCCGGTGATCAAAAGGTCATCAACATATAGAACCAAAATCAGAAGCGAATCATCTTGCTGTAAAAAGTAGACATTAGGATCAGAATGGCACCTAGTGAAACCCGCTGTGAGAAGGAAGGAATCCATCTTGGCATACCAAGCCCGAGGGGCCTGTTTGAGGCCATAGATAGATTTCCTAAGTCTGCATACTAAGGAAGAATCCTGAACAAATCCTGGCAGCTGCTCCATGTATATCTCCTCCTCAAGGTCTCCGTGAAGAAAGGCACTCTTCACATCCATCTGATGCACATCCCAACCATGTGCTGCGGCAATAGCCAAGGTGAGTTGGATAGATGCCATCTTTGCAACAGGTGCAAAGGTCTCTGAGTAGTCAATGCCTGCCACCTGTGAGAAACCCTTGGCTACCAATCGTGCCTTATACTTATCAACCGACCCATCTGTGGCAAATTTGGTCTGATATATCCACCTACATCGAACCATATTTCTTCCCTTATGAAGCGAAGTCAAATCCCAAGTGTGATTTTTGATTAAGGAAGAATATTCTTCCTCCATAGCACTATCCCACTCAGGTACCCCCGATGCCTCTCAAAAAGTTTGTGGATCTGAAACTGAAGCAAAGAAGGCATGTGGATCTCTCTGAAAATCCACTCTAGTACGTCTGTCATCTGCGAGGTCTCCTGCCCATGTGCCAGCACTCTCAAGTGTCTGTCCGGCCCAAAGTGGCCCAGAAGTGAGCGAGTCAGGTGCTAACTCCTCATCCTTTGACTGACTAGAGGTGGATGACACTGCATCACTATCCTCACTGTCTGAACTCAAAGAAGAAGAAGATGACTCTGGCTCAAGAACCTACTGTGGCTGATCTGAATCTGATGAGGAATCATCATGAAGAAGTAGATCCGATGAGGGAGAAGAAGTGTCAAGTGTTGAGTCTCTAAGAATCTCCTGAAAATGGACACTTCTCTCTATGAACAACTCATGTGTGATTGGATCTAGAAGGTGATATCCCTTAATACCATCCGGATATCCTACAAAGATGCAAGGCTTGGACTGACGTTCCATAGCTTTGCATTTCTTATTCAGAATACGGGCCATGGCTGGGGATCTAAAAACCCTGAGGTGCTCAACATCAGGTTTCCTTTTATGCCAAGCTTCAAAGGGTGTTATCTCTTTCAAAGCTTTGTGAGGAACCATGTTCTGAATGTAGCAAGCACAATTGATGGCTTCGGCCCAGTACTGTGGTGCTAGGGATTTGGAGTGAATCATACAGCTACCCATCTCTTTCAAGAACCTATTCTTGCATTCTGCAACCCCATTCTGTGAAGGACTGTAGGTGACTGTGCGTTGCAAATCAATCCCCTCTGTGGTGCAAAACTGCTCAAACCTGATGTTGACATTCTCCCCTCCATTATCAGTTCGAAGAACCTTGATGGATTTCTCACTCTATTTCTCAACAAGAGCCTTGAAGTCTAGAAAATGTTCAAACACTTCAGACTTTTGTTTGAGAAAATATATCCAAGTGTACCTATAGAAATCATCAATGAAGGTGAGGATGTACTTGGCCCTTGTGAAAGATGGTTTGGGAAAGGGTCCCGATACATCACTGTGGACTAACTCCAAAGGTTGTGAAGCCCTCCAAGCTTTGCCTTTGTCAAATTTTGCTTCGGGATGCTTCCCAAGGGAGCACCCCTCACAAAGTCCTTTTGAGAATTGGACACGAGGCAAGCCAATGACCATGTCATTTTTGCAAAGTTGCTCAAGGTAGCGGTAGTTAAGGTGGCCAAACCGCTCATGCCATAATTTGCTAACTCCATCTGAATGAGTCAGCAATGCTGTAGGAGAAGAATCTGATGCAAAATGTGAAAAGGTGTATAACCTGGCTTGGTGATCTACCCTTCCCACTGCCACTGTAGTATCACTATGCAACTCCCTGATAGATACTGAATCTGGTGAAAACTCAACTCTCATGCCTCGACCAATGTGAGTGATTTGGTACACTGATAAGAGATTGGTTGAAAGAAAAGGAACACTTAGAACATTGTTGAATGTTCCTCCTTCCATTTCAACTGACCCTCTCCCTGCAATGGAAACTGATGTGTCATCACCCAAACTAATTGAAGTCATGCTACAAGGCTCTAAAGATGAAAACTCAACTAGTGAAGAGCCCATGTGGTGAGAAGCACCCGAGTCAATGACCCATGAAGATGTGGAAGCTGCTGTAGCTACAAGGGCCTTGCCCTTTTCTTTCTCCTTACCCTTGCCCTTTGCCTTAGTAGAATCTTGGGTTGATGAATTCTGCTTGATGGACTCAGGAACACCTATGTTGTTCTTCTCTAAAAGATGAGTTAGGTGGTCTATTTATTTCTTCATGCACTTGTGTTCATCATGCTCATTCTTTTTACAATAGGCACACTTAACCTTCTCCTTCTTAGGTTTAGCATTGGAAGATGAAGACTCAGTGTTGTTTTTGGTAGGGTTGGTGTTTTCTTTCTTTTTCTCTTGATCCTTGTTCTTTTTCTTCTTCTCCTTTGTTGAAGTCTTGTCTTTACCATTTCCAGCTATCAAAGCTTGGGGTTGAGTAGACTTCATTGTGCCCATCTGAATTAGCTTATCTTTCTCCCTAGTCAAGTCGACAATGAATGAATCCAAAGAAGGCATTTTCCATGCAGTGCCAAGGGCACTTTTAGCGGCATGGAAAGTGGAGACAAAGACTGAATAACTAGGACCTAACTTTGCGAGAATAGAAAGTATGAGTTGATCATCTTTTTTCTCTATCCCGCATTCTTTCAATTGCAATCTAAGGGCCTTAAAATTAGTAAAGAAGTCCTGTAGGGTGTCAAAGTTACTAGGACTTAGACTTATGAGTTCGTTTTCGAGCTCATGACCTCTCATCTCATCAAGCTTCCCAAACAACTTTTCTAAGGTGTCCCATATGTCATTAGGAGTTTGGGAGGATTGTAAGTGGAAGAGTAGTTTTGGAGACACAAACAAACTTAGTAACCCAAAGGCTTCATCTCTACGGTTGTACCACTTAACCTTTTCAGCATCTGTGTTAGGTTCTACTTCTGTACCCATTGTGATCCTATACAACCCTTTGCTTCTAAGAATGATTGACATTTTAACTTTCTATTCATGATAGTTGAAGGGTGTTAGGGGTTTGAGTTGAAAATAATCCATTTTTAGCTGAAATTAGGTGAAGTTGTGTTGATTGCAAGTTGTGATTGAATGCAAAAAGGAGAATGAAAGTGAAATTGCAAGTTGTGGAAAACAATCACACCCCCCCCGAAATATTGAGCCCCCCCAAGTATGAAAGTGCACGCTCAAAAGACGTTAGACTCAGCTGAAAATGCGTCTTAGAGCAATCAGTGCAAGACAAAAGCAAACAGGACGTCGGACTCAGTCGAAAATGCGTCTTGGGAGACCCAAATTTTGGCACTTTATAAACTAGTGCGTTTTTGAAAAAGAACAAGTCTACGCTGTGGATAATTGAATTACAAGTACTTTTTCAAAAAACGGCACCCAAAACTGAGCTACCATTTGCAAGATTTTAAAGTTATAATTTTCTCGTAAACTAGTGTTTTTGCAAAAGAAAGCACTAAAACGTTAAAAAAATGCTTGTTATGAGGAGAGAAAGTGGCCTTCCAACCACTCATTGGATTCGTCATAGAAAGAAGAATTAAAATGAGGTCTTTGTGAGGGGGAATTGGCCTCCTACCAACCCGGGCCTCACCCTTCGTCTTCGACAAGCGAAGATACAAGTTTTAATTTGAAAATCCCCAAATTACAAAACTGTCTAGAAACTTTAATACTCAGTCAAATTGACTGATTTTTGTTTTATTAAGTCAATTTTAACTAAGATAATTGAAGCATCGACAGAATTGAAGGAATGACAAGTGTTCTAGGGTGCCAAATAGGATGCCAAGTAGGGAGGGGCGTCCAAAAGCACAGTGCGGATTTTGACAGCAAAAAAGACAAAAAACAGCAGAATATTTTCACCAAAAACAAGGTGCATTTCTCATTTGCTGGGCAAGAAAAGCTTAAGGAGTTTCTAGACTTCAAAACACAGCAGGATTACCAGAAAAATGCGCCATATTTAGACAAAAAACAACGTTTTTTTTGATGCCGTACCGCTGATGGCTTGGCAAAATAGAAGAATGCACTGTTGCTGCTGCTTGGCGTGGAGGAAGGACAGCTGCTGTTTGGCCTCTTGCTGGAACTCACTGTTGGTAGAAGTGAAGCCAGAAGCTAGGCGCTTTGCTAGAAGACTGCTGTTTGGTGTGTAAAGTTGACTGCTGACCAGAAGGTATGGCTGAACCAGATGAGTGCTGCTCCTCCCTCTGCACTGAGTGCTCAACAATGGCGCTCAAGTTAACTGCTGAACCAACAAAGACACCCAAATGCAAGGATCTCCAAGAAAACTAACTAGAATTGATATATATATTTTTTATTTTTGATCAAATCTAAAAATAAAAAACGAACTCCACTCCTCTTGATTTCAAAATAAGCTAAAAAGCATAACCATACACACGATTACCGTTCTTGCTCTGATACCATATCGGAGTTGTTGTTGCCAGAATCCGGATAACGCGAGTGCAATGAAGACGTGATCACACAAGATGAACAAGTGCACACCACAAAGATGCTAAAGCAATTTGACAATGACAAGAAGATAAATTGCACAAAACAAAATGGAGAAACCAAATCTGAATTATTCAACATGAAATGGCCAAAATGAAGAATACATATAGGAGAGCTAGTAAGTAACTCCTCCACAAATGGTGGTCAAAGCACCCCAAGAATAAACTCCTCCACAAAAGGTGGTCAAAGCACCCCAAGAATAGACTCCTCCAAAAAAGGTGGTGACAAGGTGCTAAGAATAGAGAAATAACTCCCATACCCAGAATAGGAGTATCTTATGCCATTCTTATGACACCTTATGACACAAATATGACACACAATCTCCACATAAGCTAGCCTATCCCACAAATGTAGGAAAACTCCATGTATGCACAAATATATGATATTCCCTAATTAATAAATAAGGAAAAATAAAAACCTACACTAATACAGAAAGGTGCTGATTAGCCTATTGTTTCATTTGATTATGTGTCATATGAAGATTGTCTCATAGGATACTAAGAATCTGATCCAGGTTTGAAGAAGCATGTCGACCGCTTGTACTGATGAACTATTGGGGGTGTACGGAAGGAGCATTGGTGGTGCTTAACCATAGACTACTTCATATGGAGTCATTTCTATTGATGTGTGGTAGGATGTATTGTACCACCATTCAACGAGAGGGATCCACTTTGCCCATTGATGTTATTCTAAAGTGAAGCAATGAAGAAAACTTTCCAAGCATTTATTGACAATTTTAGTCTAGCCATCCATTTGGGGATGATATCCATAACTCATCTTGAGTTGGGTAGCAGTGAAATGAAATAGTTATTTCCAAAAATGACTGGTGAAGGTTGCATCATGATCTAAAACAATGGATGAAGGAATATAGGGATGGCTGAGGGCACACAAATGACTATATTTGGAGAGGCGATCAACCATAACCAAGATCACCATTTTACATCTAGATTGAGTGATCCCCTCAATAAAATCCATAAAAATATCTATCCAAATCCTGGTAGGGATGGGTAAGGGTTCAAGCAACCTAGGGATGAGTGTTGTTTCACCCTTGTTATGTTGACAAGTATCACATTCAGCCACCATCTATTGAATTGACTTTTTCATCCCCTTCCAAAATAAGTTGCATCATTCCCACTCATAAGTTTTGAGAAATATTAAGTTCCTTATAGAAGGAGAAGTATGGAGTTTATAGAGTACCGCTTGTTGAAGATCTGTACTCTGGGGAAGCACCAAATGACCCTTGTATCATAGAGAAGCACCATCTCATGAATAGTGTGGTATAACATAGGGGTTTATAGCCAATTATTGAATGATTTGAGATAATGAGGAGTCATTAGCATACCCCTATTTTACATCATCCAACCAATTCATAATAGGCATAAAAAGAATTGAAAGGGAAGCTTGATCTGCAAATGTGCAAGACAAAGCATCAGTCACAATAATATCCTTACCCTTATTATAAGTGATCTCATAGTCATAAACCATGAGTTTGCTAACCCATTTATATTGTGATGGGGTGGAGACCCGTTGTTCCAAGAAATATTTTAGACTCTAGTGATTAGTTTTGATGAAAAAATGATTCCCCAATAGGTATGGCTGCCACTTCTATACTACATGTAAAATGGCCATCATTTCCTTCTCATAAGTAGAGAGCACTAAATTATTACCAGAAAGGGATTTGTTGGTGAATACAATGGGGCATCCTTCTTGAAGGAGAACAATACCAAGTCCATTACCATAATCATCACTCTCGATAGTGAAGGTCTTGGTAAAATCTAGCATGGCTAGAACAGGGGTAGTACACATAGCTTGTTTTAGTTCTTCAAATGCACACTCAATAGCTAGTGTCCAAGTAAAAGCATCCTTTTTCAACATAGCTATCAAGGAAGCTACAATCTTCCCATAATTTTTTAATAACTTGTGATAATATCTAGTCAACCCCAAAAAACCATGGAGGTCTTACGTGTTTGAGGATGAGGCCAATTTGCCATGGCAACTATTTTTTTAGGATCCACTTGAACCCCTTGGGCTGAAATAATATGCCCAAGATACTCCACTTTGTTCTGGCCAAATGTTCATTTAGATTGTTTTACATAAATATGATGCTTTGAGAAAAGTTATATTACAAGCTCTAGATGTTGGAGATGCTTAGACCATGTTTGACTATAGATGAAGATATCATTGAAGAAGACCAGAATGAATTTTTGTAGGTAGGGCCAAAATATTTTATTCATCAATGCCTGAAATGTTGAAAGAGCATTAGTGAGGCCAAAGGGCATGACCAAAAACTCATAGTGGCCATCATGCGTGCTGAAAGTTGTCTTAGGAATATCATCCTCATGGCACTAAATCTGGTGATATCCAAAGTGGAGATCTAACTTGGAGAAGAATTGAGCACCATGAAGCTCATCAATAATAGGGATCATGAACTTATCCTTGATTATGATGTGATTAGTGCACAAAAATCAATGCAAAGGTGCCATGACCCATGTTTTTTTTTAATAAGGAGAATTGGGGAAGAATATGGGTTGGTACTGAGATGAATAGTTCCTTGCTTTAGTAAGTCTCGAATGAGTATCTCGATCTCAGTCTTTTGCTGAAATGGGTAGAAATAAGGCCTGATGTTGGGAGTAATGCTTCCAAGAAGGAGCTAGATATGGTGGTCCTCTGGCCTTGAAGGTGGCAATCCAACTAGTTCGGCAAAGACACTTTCATACCTCTATAAAATGGTTTGTAGATTAGGAGTAGTAGAGATTGATGATGGTTACATTTGAATGGAATGGAGCTAGGTAATGATGCCATATGAATTCTTATTATGAAGCTTTTCCATACGATGTGAACTTATGATGCTGAGAGATCCTGATTGTAAGCCTTTCAATGTGTGTTTTTGCCTATTATCTAAAAATTACATCTAAAGTTTAGCAAAATCCCATAAGATGGGTCCAAGTGTGCGTAACCATTGGGCTCCCAAAACAACATCACATCCACCTAAGGGCAAGGTAAACATGTTAGAGCACAAATTATAATCTCCAATAGATATACACACATTATGACACTTCCCTTTGCAAGGTAAGGTGCCCCCATTAGCAATCATGACTTCAAAGTTGGAGTAAGGATGGATAAAAAATTCAACTTGTTTGGCAATCTAAGGGTCAATGAAATTATGAGTGCCTGAATCAATGAGTATTGTGAGAGGGAGATTTTTGAATTAACCTCTGACCTACATAGTTTGTGGGGTAGTGACTCCTGTTAAGGCATGGAGAGAGATCTCTAGTTGGTCTTCCTAAGAATCAGATTCCACAATTGGTTGAGCTTTTTCCCAATCATCTATTGTATCATGAGCATCTTCCCAATCGCCAATTTTAGGTGGAGAGTTCACATTCAATAGGTATAGCTTTTTCTCGACACATCAATGTCTCCAAGTTAATTTATCATCACAATTATAACATAGTCCTTTTTCTCTATGATCTTGCATCTTTGCTTCAGTCAAAGGTTTGATAGGAGTTGTTTTGGGGGTTGACATTATATGAGTGCATTATGGGGCTGTATTTTTGAATGAAGAAAAATTAGGTTTGAATCATTATTGAGCTGTGATCTTGTCCGCTACCAACTTAACCAACCCTAAGGCTTTCATCATTATGTTAGGCCAGAAAATTTTGACCTTAGACCATATTTCATCCTTCATTCCATTGACAAAATAACTCCTAAAAAATTCATCAAACAATCCCTCTATGTGATTGGCCAATTTTTCAAATTTTATTTGATATTATCACACAATTCTAATCTGGCGAAGCTTAGTGAGTGCTCTAGTGAAGTCATCAAAAGCACTAGGGCCAAACCATTGTAAAATAAGGGTGCAAAAATTAGTCAACATGGGCTCATCATGAGCCTTAGTATACCAATGATACCATTGGAGAGCTTCAAGTTCCAAGTGAAAGGATGGAAGTGGGACCTTGTTGGCATTAAAAGTATTATACAAACTAAAATATTATTCTACCTGATGGATCCATCCAGTTGGATCTACACCATTGAATCATGGAAAATTAAGCTTTGTCCCATGAAAAGTGCTGGAAGAAGAAAACTCGATGTCTAAACATAACTCTAGATGCCATCTATTGTTCATGGTGGTTTGTTGAAGATTGAGGCCGAGAAGTTTTTCATCAAGATCTTTGATATGGTTCTTGAGGGGGACAAATTCATTTTCCATGTTCTTTGCTACTATTTAGGTTACTACCATGACCCGAATAACAATTTTTTTTTACAATGGGTAGGAAAACTAAAGTTGAGACACGTTTAGTAAGGAAAGTTTTGAAATATGCCAAAAATAGAAGGGGTAAAGGGGATTTTAATAATTTTTTAACTTAGTGGGAGTATGATTGATGAAGATGAGGGAAATTTTAGGGGTGAAAATGGAAAAATTGAAAAATTTATCAAATAGGGTCAAAGAAGCAAAATGATGAGAGGAACACTAGGGAATTTTTTTGAGGCAAACAAACAAAATTAGAAGTTATGGAAAAACCTAAAAAAAGGGTAAATTAAGATTTGAGGGAATTAGGAGTGGAATTGGGATATGGGACCTCAAGGAAGAAAAGGTAGATAATTAAATTTTAGGTGTCTGGATAAAGTTTAAAGATCAACGGGACTACAAATGGAGAGATATTGCAAAAAAAACAAAAAAAAATTATTTTATTTTATTTTTCTATTTTCTATTTTTTGTCTAGCTATACATCCTTTCTGAGTCTATAGATACTCTGTGGGTAGTTTATAGATTCTCATTTCTATTAAACATCTGCCTGCAAGTCTTTTGATAGTTTTAGATATTCTATAGAGTGATTAGTCTATTGAAAATATTCTGAACTGATAGAAATGGACCCTGAGTTTCAATGGCTATCTAAGATTTCTTTTTTGAAATAACACTCTGGCCACCAATGTCATCTGAATGAGTACCACTCTCCAAAAAATTTCTATCCATGGATTTATCTCTTAGCGACAGCTCTTGGTTTTCTTCACAGATGGAAACTACTCAATCAGGAAGGGGTTGTTGCCCATTTCGTTGATAGGTTCTCTCAATGGGCCAGCTACTTTGGGGTTCCTGTGGTACTCATAATTATTTTTAGGGATTTCACCCAAGCACTTCCCACATTTATGTGGTCAAGTTTTACCCTGATCCAAAAATTATTATGGTGATGTAGAACAGAGTTACGTAGTAAAATAGAGTTAGAAATTTTTGAGAAAAATACTGTAAAGAAATTATGGAATAGAAAAAAATTTGGCCCTGGAATGTGCTTTGATACCAAATGAGAGGATCTTCCTAAAAATATTGATAAAAAACATGAAATAACAGATTAATAAAATTAGCTGAAGCACTGAAATGATTCTATTGATCACAAACCACTTCGAGGGGGAAACCTCCTTTGAGCAAGCTCAATACAATAAATTCATGGATGCCCTCGTTAGCCTCAAAAATTTCTTATGTATGAATTCTAATTTAAGCAACTACTACTTCATATGCATGTGGGATAAAAAAAAATGCTCATGGGATGACTTACAAAGCATATGCATCCATAGAAACTACTATACTAACAAAGTAAAGACAAGAGATATATCACGGGTTCATAACAATGTAAAGGATTTTTACTATTTGATGGTCAATCAAAGTAGTTTTTAATGCAAAAACTATGCACATTGGTAATGATGGTGGTTTTGATTCTAGATTGTAGACAATGTTAACAATTTATCCAACTACTCCATTAACCAATCTTGATTTCACCATAGATTTGATATTAGCATAATTTTTTGTCCCTTGAATAGAAGCACAATTGATTCAAGTTGACTACCATTTTGGTGACATGTCTCCATATCCTTGTTTTATTTAGATTTATATTTTTCAACTACAACATTTAAGGATTTTAGCATATATTTATTATGCATTGTTACCAATGTGTTTGTTGTATTTAAGTGGGTTGAGTCTTTAAAATGATGTTGTTCTTCTATAGACATGAATGATGATGTACACAAATTGCACTCATTAGAAAGGGGAACACAACTTTCAAGGTGGTGAGTTATTTGATTGGGTTTTTTCTATTATTGAGGATTAAAAAGTATGACATGAAATTGATTTAATTGCGAAGGCTACACATCTACTATGAGACTCAAATCAATGTTACAATGTTGTTGATATGGAAACAAGACTTTAATGTTTCAAAGCCTATATTGAAACTTATCTTCATCTATGCTATGAATATATTGACTCCTAGTGAAATTAAATTAGGGTTAAGAACATACAAAAACACCATAATCATACCCATGGAATAAAGGGAATCCCATATAGAACTTGCAAGTGGTGAAATACTTCAAATTGAGATGGGTGGTGTTGATGTGGGGCAATCACAACATATTTTTGGGTATATTATAAACCAAATGGCTCATATCATATACATGCCTAAATTTAGAGTAGTTTTTAGATTTACATGCACTACACTCATTAAAATGGATTTGATAGCTTCCATGGTGGTGGCATATTTTATTCACTATGTTTTATTTTATTACAAAATGACTCCATATCCGATATGCAGATCGAATCAACAATGCAATGTTGTTGATATTGGGGTAATACATCAATGTTATGGAGTCTATCTTGGTTCTTTCATTATTATTGAAATAAGTCTCAATTGTTTTCCAAAGTGCATTCCACATGGGTACATAAGGGGGCACCATTGGTGATAAAGTGCAAATTCCATGCTTGAGGAGTTATTGGTTGAGAGAAAATGTGGTTGATTGGTGATCGGTCCTAGATTCATCTATATATATTAATATAATATTCATAACAAAAAATTAAACCAAAATAAATGATAATATTGATGCAAAATAACATGATATAGATCTATACTATAATATCTATTTTTGAAACATGACACATTAGGTTTAGTGGTAACTACTAACATGTACACTGCTCCACACATGCTAATAACTATGATAGCTATAAAAGGCAAATAGATCATGATAGGTGTACCACACATGTGTATTTATATGATAAGGATAATGAAATAATAATATAAGACAATATGATGCTTGATAGTCCATAGATTAGCATACTTTCAAATAGTAAACATAAACAAAAAAAGTGTCACATTCTAGTCATTCTCAATCAAATCAATCCTAGGTCTTTAGGAAAATTAATCAAATATTATTTGTGTTTTTTATTAATGTTATGTATTTAGGTATATATTTTAAATAAAATATAATATTGCTAATAATATATCATATTATTATAAAATGTATTTCAATTATATATTGTACAATTATTTTACTATAATACTATATAATATCGAAGCGTTGAGTTTTCGCCAATAGGGATAAATAAGATTATTACAAAGACAAACACTAATTGTGGTTTCCTTTCCTTCCAAGGGTTCAAGTATGGTGTTTTCATATGTTATTAAACCTGATGTAATCTATTTAGGTGTTAGTATATTGGTAGCTTGGATGAATAGAAGTTACAAGATAGATTTTAGGACCTCAATGTCTTGTCCTCATATCAGTGCCATTGTAACAATGATTCGACCCAACATCAGACATGGAGCCTCACCATAATTAAATTATCTCTCATGACATACTCACGCACCCTTGGTAGTATAAAACAAACAATTAAATATGTTTCCACCCTACCAAGTTACAAACCCCTTTGCAATATGTACAAACCATGTAAATCCATCTTTGGTGTAAAAAATGGGCACTTTTATTGTACGATATCACCTAAAATATTTCATCACTTGAATTTTTGGTATGGCCTTGCCCTTCTTGTAGACACTGGAAAACTTCACACAATGGTTCTAGATGTCAAAATGCCTCGAGACCCCTTAAAGACCACCCAACCTCTCTCGACCATAAACACAAGTTAGAAAACACACTAACTAACCCACCAAACCTTGTGTCAAGTTAGCTAACTAGATAAACTAACTCAATAACTTTCCCTTTTGACCCAAATTTATTTAACCCTTGATCACTGACGATCACCTTGACCACTGATGATTAAACCCAACTACCAATGATCAAGTCTTCCCCATCTGAACAAAGATAACTCAAGCTGTGTGCAAGCTAATCCATCAAAATTTAATATGAATAATAAGATAACACATCACAAAACATTTAAATGATTAACCAAACCTCCTATAGAACCTTTTACCTCCATTTCTCTTTGCCTATAAAAGGAGGGGAACAGGAGGTGAAAAGGGATCCATAAATTTAGCAATCAAGCTATCAACCAATAGTCATCAGGAGCTTCTAGCATCAAGAACTTCTTTTCAAGTCTTCCCTCCAACAAGTCAAAAACTACGATAGAGACCCAAACCTATACTAAAATTGATCTTAAGGTAAAGTACCATTACTCTACCCAAATCACTCTCAAATCAGATACCAACTATCAAATAACTAATTAAGTATATTTCTAGTTTTCAAGTTCTGATTATTTAGTTTCTAACCCAGACCCTTCTGCATCATATATTCTAACCTCCCATCCCTAACTAGACCTTTAACAATCTACTACCTGATCATTGACCTCATCAACCCAATCTTTCTATAACACTTCTCACAACCCATAGCAACCATCGATGGTCACCTTGACCACTGATGGTCACCCTAATCATTGATAATCATTATGGTAGGAAATAATAACAAGTTATTTCCACCTACTCACCCTCAACCAAATTCCACTTTTTGTCTTTTTTCTCGTTCATAGAGTTCCCACCCATTTTTTGAACCCAACCTGACCTATTTAGCATTAGTATTAACCTGCTTATTACTATAATTAGTTTATTTCCTTTATCAAGCATTTATTTCTTCTTGCATTCCCTTTCAATCTTTTCTATCATTTGATGCAAGTAATTCATCTTTATTTCCTTCAAATTAACTATTCTAAGAGAGTGGATCGACAGCCTCCTAGTAAGTTCATGCTTTTTGGATCTAGATCATGCTAGGCAATCCACCTTGCTATCCATCTAACAACCCCTTTGCTTTAGTATTTTATTATATACAGGTCATTCTTATCAAGACAAAGCGAATCTCTTCATAATCATATAGATCACGTGTGCAAAAATAAACAGTTTCTTCTACCATACTCGTATCTATTTTCTTACCTCTTATTTTCTAAGAAAATAAATTGAAATTGAGAGAAACATTCTGGCACACCTGGTGGGACCTAGTAGCATCTATGTGCCCTTTTCTTCCTTATTCTATGCTCATATTAAGAAATCAAAATTGATTTTAGGTATAAAATAAACTTTACATACATTAATTACTTGCATGTTTAGCTCACGTAGTTAAAATTAAAGGCTAATTAAATCAATCATAGTTTCACCTTTGTTTCCATACGCCAAAACAAAATCACTTATATCAATTAAACATCAAAATAATTGACATAAGGACTGACTAGAGTTTCATCTCCTAATGGTTCAGCTTCACCCTTTGGCTATCTTACTTAGAGGTCATTACGAAGAAAAGAAACCAAAACTTAGCTCTTTGGTTGATTCTAAACTCTAGAAATCGGTATATACTAGCTAAGCACCCAACACCCTTATCATTATGGTGTGTGAATGGAGGGGTAGGCCCCAATACCAAGCCATGTATTGATTTCTAACACAGATCCTGTTAGGATTTTGTAGCTCACTCTGATACCAAATGTTAGTACCTTAGAGCTCAATTGATTACCTTTTATATATAAGCAACTAAACATGGAATTAAACCAGAAGTAATAAGTAACTAGAATTCAGAAACAACAAAGAATAGATGATACGCAAAACAATACAATCTGTATTACACTCTTCTAGAAGGAAATACAATGAAGAAATCTCACTCTTCCCACACCTATTGGGTGTACAGTAATTCTCCCTCAAGAGTTCTCTCTCTCACACAATCAATTACAACCAACAATCAACTCAATACCGAGTTGTTGTTCCCTCCATGCAGATCTTCTTGATCTTGCACCTTGCTGCACCCTGAGGAGCTAACCTTGCTCTCTCTCTATGAGGAGCTAACCTTTCTCTCTCTTTGCTAGCACCCCTATGGATCTTCCAGATCTTGCACACTTGCAGATCTTACTGATCATACACTTGAAGGATCTAATCCTTTAGTCCTTGATTACAATATAGTCCCATGGGTCTCTTAAATAGATCCCAAACCAAACAATAATTAGAAACGCAGACTCAAGACTAAAATTAGTCTTTACATGCAAACTAACTATTTGTCTAAAATTAGAACAACAATTTTGGAAATGCACAGGCAACCGACGTCAGTTCCTGTCTGACCGATGTCGGCCGACCCCTAATCGATGCCAATTACTGTGTAGCTGAAGATGACCAACGTCGGTTGGCCTGATTGATGTCGGTTACTGTGTCACTCAGCAACCTCCACTTTTGCATAACAGTGAAGCTTTTAGCCCCACAACTTAACAATCTCCCACTTGGAGATAAACAATTGCACCTGTACCTATACCTGTACCGCAATATCTAATTTATTTCTAGCTTGTATCTCCATCTTCAAGTTCAGTCTTGAAGACCAACAAAAGTTGAATGAAGACTCAACTTCTCCTTTGTTCCCGGCTTTGTTAACATATCTGCAGGGTTTTTATCCATATGGATCTTTTGTCATGTCCCCTTCTAGTTGACATCTTTTTGAGCGGATGATTAGCCTATTATGCGACCCTCGTAGGCTGATGGGATGGATAGAGGGTCTTGATGGAGCTGGGCTTGGCTTTCGTTTGGGCTCTTTCAGACATGAATTAAGGGAGATATTAATATTTGATTGATTTAATCAAATATTAATTATTTGTTCTAATTTTAATTAAATATTAATTAATTGTTAATTATTAATATTTTGGTCTAATTCTAATTTAAGAAACCCTAAGTCTAATTTAAGGAAATCTAATTTTAGCAAGCACACCTTTGGAGGGTATAAGGGTTTCTCATGGGAGAGACTTTGAATTCATGATTGATTATTGATATTGATTCTTGTTAAGAATTCTTTTATGAAGACTGAGCCAAGGGTTCCAGGATTCCATTTGCATTGAAGAACGTCAACTCTTCGTTGTGTGCGATTCAGAGGTTGTGAGAGATCAGCCGATCTATTGCCAAATTGAGAGATAACTTCATACAGAAGTTATCACAGGGGTTTACAAGTTTGAGAGATAACTTCATACAGAAGCTATCACAAGGGTTCACATGTATTTCTTTATTTAGGTTTTGATTTAATAATTATCCAGATATAGATCTTTTGTATTAGACCATAGTTCTTCAGATCAGGATCAAGCATACAGGTTGTGGTAGATTGGCGACCGTACGAAGTTCGTATAGATCTGTGTAAATCTGTACGCATCAACAGAAAGATCAGACACTGACATCGGCGGGCAGAGACCTATAGAGACCGACATCGGCCGACCTCTCACCGACGTCGACAGGTTAACGACCCCAGTCGACCGACGTCGACGACTGTGTTTTTGACACAACAGGCTGAGACGTACCAAATCTAGATTGATTGCCCAGTTTGTGAAATACTCAGGCTATTAAGGCCATATTTTTAATAGTCTTTGTATACTTGATGGAGGACCTCTATTGTAAGCATATGAGAAAATAAATAAGAGATTATATTGTGATTTATTTATCTATTTGAAGATATTTTGCAGAAATACAGATAAGCAATTCAGAGCTTTTGTCAATCAATAGTCCCTATTGGTTGGGGATATGACATCTTTTCCAGCTTCAACTGTCCATCCTCCAATACCTGTCTAATAAAGTGGTACCTAAGCTATATATGTTTGGTTCTTGAATGAAAGGCTGAATCCTTTGCCAAATGAATTGCTCTTTGACTATCACTATACAATCTGCAACTCTCTAGCTCCTTTCTCAACTCTTCCATGAACCAAGTCATCTATATCATTTCCTTGCTAGCCTCTATGACTGCAACAACCTTATACAACTCTGAAATCTAGCTAACCGCCATTCCACCAACAGTGAACACATATCCTGTGGTGCTTCTCCTGCCATCCAAGTCGCCTGCCATATCCGAATCTACATACCCATGTAGAGAAGTGCTTGACCCTGCATAGCATAAATACCTACTACTGGTCCCTCTAAGATATCTGAGAATCCACTGAACTACTTTCTAGTGCTCCTTTTCTAGATTGGCCATAAACTTGCCAACAACTCCCACTGCTTGGGCAATATCAGGTCTAGTACATACTATGTACTCAACCTCATCATGTGATTTAAGACACTATTCTTTGCTTAGCTTGAACTGTTCAACCGTAGGTGTGCATATCGGTTTTGCATCCTTCAAATTGAACCTCTCCAATACCTTATTCACATAATCCTCTTGAGACAAAATCACCCTGTGATTTTCCATGTCTCTAGAAATACTCATGCCAAAGATTTTCTTTCCTAAATCCTTCATGGCAAATGTCTGAGCTAATTTTACCTTTAACTCAGTGATTCCCTGCATGTGTGACCCTGCAACAAGCATATACACTACATATAGTAATAGGATAATGTAGCTACTATTATCTAACCTAGTAAAATAAACACAATGGTCACATTGGCATTGACTAAAGCCATGCTTTGTCATAAACTTGTCAAACCTCAAATACCATTGTCTTGGAGCTTGCTCAAGACCATATAACCTGGCCTTCTATCTCACCTGTCCATTATCTCCTTTATTTAACCTGTAAATCCATTCGTATTTTAGTGCTTTCTTTCTAGCTAGCAACTCTACCAAATCCCACGTTTGGTTCTCTTCCAAGGAATCAATTTCCTCATACATGCCATGCTCCCACTATTTCTTGGATTCTACTTGCATTGCTTCTTCAAAACTTCCTAGTTTTCCACCATCAGTGAGCAACAAGTAGCATAAAGAAGGGGAATAACGAATTTGAGGCTTACTTACCCTTTTAGATGACCTTATGGGTGTTTGAGACTCCTTGATAGCTTGCTGTCCACCCAAATTTCATTCTAACAGTGATCGATCTCGGTCATCTCTAGCTGACCTCGGTCTGCACCCGACTGATGTCGATTCCTCTTAATCACTGATGTCAATTCCCTAACTGACATTGGTGTCCACCTACCTGACATCATCAACTTCGGTCTGCACCTGATCGACATTGGTTCCTGCCTGATTGACATCAGTTCTCACCTGACTGACGTCGGTATCTATGTTTTCCTGTGAATGATGATTTTTACCTGTGAGATCATTTTGGATCATAACCTTGTCTAAATCAACATTGCCCTGCTCAAAATTATTTAGCCTCTTGAGCTGATCACTGTCCATCACCTTTTCCTTGAAAACCAAGGCTTTCCAGTTCTTAAAAGTGTCAAAAACATCTGACTTAAGAACATGCATTCCATTCTCACTCATGTGACCAAGCCTACAGAGTCACATCTTTGCATCTACATCTGAAGTAGATAAAATAGAAGGAGAATCAGTAATACAAGTAGATAGATAAAGTGTACCTAATTTCTTACCTCTTTCTAATACAAGTGCACCCTTGGAAACTTTCCAAGATTTCGCTGTGAGAGTTACTGTGTAACCCTCATCACCCAACTTTCTTGTAGAAATTAGACTCCTCTTTAGGATGGGAACATGCATGACATCCTTCAACACCCATATGTTGCCAGTCTACAATTTCAGCTGCACTTTCCCTTTGCCAGCAATTTGACAAGGCTCACCATCCCCTAAATAAAATTTTTCAAAGTCTCCATGGACATAATCATGAAAAAATTCTCTATTTGGGGTTGCATGAAAAGAGGCACCATAATCTAAAACCCAAGATTCTACTTTATCCAAGGAAAATATAAGATCATCTCATGCAACAATACCTGCATCATTTGCTTCTTTATTTCCTTCATGCTGATCTTCTACCAACCAACAATCTTTCTTTACATGCCCTTTCTTTCCACAATTCTAGCAGGTGATACCTCCATTTCTAGATTTGGATCTACTGCCCATCTTTGACCTTGATTTCCCTTGCTCGACCTTCTCTCTTTGATTTTTCTTGATTCAACACTTAAAGCATTACCTGATGTTTCTCCTGTGCTTTTCCTGTGAATTTCTTCATTCAAGATTACACTAACAACATCATCAAATTTCAAGATATTTGAAGCAGACGCAATATTACTTATTGCCATTACTAAACTATCCCAACTTTCAGGTAAAGAGCATAAGATTAAGAGAGCCTTAATTTCATCATCAAAAACTATTTTGACTAAATTTAATTGGTTTAATAAACCATGGAAATCACTAAGATGACTATATACTGATCCACCTTCCTGCATTTGCAAATTAAACAATTGTTTCATAAAAAATACCTTATTTGAAGCTGAGGGTTTTTCATATAAATTTGCTAAAGATTCCATTAACTCTACCATTTTCTTTGTCTGTGATAAGTTGGAAATCACAGATGATGCCAGGCTCAACCTTATAGATCCTAGAGCCTTTCTATCAAGAACATTCCATTCTTCATCTTGCATATCTGTGGGCTTACTTGAAACCCCACCCAATGGTAAGTATAGATCTTTCTGATATAGATAATCTTCTATCTGCATCCTCCATAATTGATAATTCTTGCCATTAAATTTCTCCATTCTTAGTCTACTTTATTCTGCCATTGCTTTACTCCCACTCAAACATAAACCCCTGTGAGTACCCTGTAATCAACAAACACTAACCTGCTCTACCACTTGTTAGTGATCCTAGCTCTGATAAGCTGGCTCAACCTAGCTCTGATACCAATTGTTAGGATCCTATAGCTCACTCTAATACCAAATTTTAGTACCTTAGAGCTCAATTGATTACCTTTTATATATAAGCAACTAAACACAGAATTAAACCAGAAGTAATAAGTAACTAGAATTTAGAAATAACAAAGAATAGATGATACGAGAAACAATAAAATATGTATTGCACTCTTCTAGAAGGAAATACAATGAAGAAATCTCACTCTTCCCACACCTCTTGGGTGTACAGTAATTCTCTCCCAAGAATTCTCTCTCTCACACAATCAATTACAACTAACAATCAACTCAATACCGAGTTGTTGTTCCCTCCATGCAGATCTTCTTGATCTTGCACCTTGCTGCACCCTGAGGAGCTAACCTTGCTCTCTCTCTATGAGGAGCTAACCTTGCTCTCTCTTTTCTAGCACCCATGTGGATCTTCCAGATCTTGCACACCTGTAGATCTTACTGATCATACACTTGAAGGATCTAATTCTTTAGTCCTTGATTACAATACAGCCCCATGGGTCTCTTAAATAGATCCCAAACCAAACAATAATTAGAAACATAGACTCAAGACTAAAATTAGTCTTTACATGCAAACTAACTATTCATCTAAAATTAGAACAACAGTTCTAGAAATGCACAGATGACCGATGTCGGTTCCTGTCTGACCGATGTCGGCTGACTCCTAACCGATGCCGGTTATTGTGTAGCTGAAGATGACCGACGTCAGTTACTATGTCACTCAGCAACCTCCACTTTTGCATAATAGTGAAGCCTTTAACTCCACAACTTAACAGATCCTTTTGAGATCATTAAACACTTGAAACCAACCATAAACTTCTTTTCTAGTACTTGTTCTACAAATTAAGTTCTTCTTCACACTTTCCATCTAAGGCATAATCCAAAATCAAGATAAAAGGTACCCAAATATTTTAAAATGCACTCTAGTTTATGTTTTTGATTTCTTTGAGATCTTTTTCTTTTGTTTGCTTTGTGTTTGAGTTGTGAGCTTTCCTTTCTTCCTTTCTATTCCTCATATGGTTTTTACTAGACAATAGTTGAGGAACTAAACCAACCATGAGCCACCTTTCTCTTCTACTTTCCCCATGGAGTATACCTTAGATGTTGAGGTTTATCTCCATTCTTCTACCAACCCTAACATGCCTTAGATAGTTGTCCAAGGTGATGTATATTTTTCCACCTTTCTTGATAACAACCCCATGCCCCTCTAACATTACCTCAATACCCTATCTTACCACACCCCTACTTTAATTCTTCCTAGTGATCCACCTTATGGGATGCCTCCCCATATTATGGGATACACCTTTTTTTACACTACCTCTACCCAACATATGATCACTCAAACATCTTCCTCCATCAATAATCTATCCACTACCTCCATCCAAACTCAATCAAACAACCCAACTAATAACCAAACACCCCCTACACCAAACAATAACCCCTCCAGCATAGGGGCAACCTCACCTTTTGTTACCCATACTCCACCGACCATAGGGATACCTTCTACCCATATTGCCACTATTCCCCTCATCATTGCCAATCCACCAATCTCCACGCCACTTTAAAATTTGGTACTTTCTATACCTTCTACCCTTCCACCTATTAGTACCTGAGTTGCCACTCACCCTCAACCAATTAACCCATTCATACCTCCAATCTAATCCATCTAAATTCCCCAATCTATTAATCTAATCATACATCTAAACCAACCCACATCAACTCCTCAACAAATACCTATGACACCATACCCACACTATGTTCCTAATCCACAAGAATACATAAATTCATCTTCTACCCAACCCCTTGTGCCTATTAACCCATATGTGACACCTTTTACCTAGCCTTTTGTTCCCATTAAACCTTATGTGGCATCATCCCAACCCTTAATAACACATACCAACATGTGGAATCTTCTCAACCTTCTACCAATTACCCATACATTGCATCCACCCAACCCCAACAAAACTTACCATACAATTATGGGACTCCCTAACCCCAAACAAATTTGGTCAAAATGTTGATGAATAAAAATACCAAACTAGAGTCATCTATCTCTAAGGCTCACAACCTCTTGTCTTATGACCAAATCTATAATGAACCTATTCACCCATCCATCCCTATCCAACCTTAACCTCCTCAATGGGAACTACCCAAGTTTTCTAAATTCCAAAACAAGGAAGACCCCCAAAAATACCTTAGAGCATTTTGGCATTCTTTCTACTTGATTTCTTATGAAGATGCTCTTCTCCTTTGCACCTTTCCTATGTCTTTATCTAGACCAACATTAGATTGGTATAATGATATCACTCAACACTCTATCTTTTCCTTTTCCCAACTCACCCAAACCTTTTTAGACCATTTCTTGATCAATATATCTAAGAAGGTCTCCATCATCGACCTCTACCCCATCATGCAATTTGATGATGAATCAATTACCAATTTTGTAGCTCGATGGAGAGGTCTTATCAACTAGCTCTCTTTCTCTTTTTCCCAACCTGAGCTGACTAAATTTTTTTCTCAGGGTTGTGCCAAATACATCACCCCTAATCTATAGGTTCAAACCTTTAGAACCTTTGACAAGGCTTTCACCATGGAACACAAACTATAAATTAGATCCATCAATGAGGGGAAGTTGAAACTAAGAAATAAAAACTCTAGCTTCAAATCTAATGACCCTTCCCCATCCAAAACCACCAACCAATCTAACCACCCTAACACCAAACCAAAGGTAGTCACAAACATGATTATCCTTAAAATCACTCTACCTCTAGTTGTCAACCAACCCAACCTAACCAAGTCCTCTAACTCCTCCAATAAATAAACTTGAAATCAAAACTAGGCTACCCCAAAATAATACGCTTTGCTAGTGGAGTCATATGCTTCAGTTTTGAACAATTTTCTCAAAGCCAACATCATAAAACTTCTCCCCATCAATCCTCCCCAATAATTTGATACTTATCACCTTGTGCCCGATTGGTACAATGAGAGTGATCTATGTGCTTTACATCATGTCATTGGATATGATGTTAGTAGGTGTAACACCTTTAAAACCATTGTCTAAAACTTGACTAATAAGGGAAAACTTGTATTGGACAATCCCAATGCACCCTTGAATCAGTTACTCGACAATCTTTTCCCAATCATGCCCCTTCTACCCACCATGATGACAACAAACCAGAATAATCTCATGCTCGAGAGGTCCATATGGTCAATGTAATTATCAATGAATTTATCATTGAGGAAATAATTGCCTTAACTACCTCTTCCTCCACTCTACTTATTGAAGTCATGGAATCACCCTCCATTCTTTTGGATACCCAAAAAAGGAAGCAACTACCTTCTTTCCTTCACTTGATGAGATAACGAACTTACCCACCTCTCCTTTGATATAAATACCAAAGGAGGCAACCATTGCTATCACACCTTCTTCCCCCATCATAGAATCACCCAATCTCTCTTTGGAAACCATTCTAAAAGGAGAGATCACCTTATCTACTCCTTCTATGGAGGAAACATCCTCCTGAATCTTGGAACCTTTCATTAAGGACAAGGGTGAAGAAACCATTCCCTTACGTCAACCTATGGGCCTAATATTTGAATCCGATGCCCAAGGAACAAAACCAATTTACAAACCCTTCTCTAGAATGGTCCAAAGCCTAGAATCCTCTTTTAAACCCAATATGGATCGAGCCACCTTTTGGCACCATCTTGGTCTCCCCTATCAAAATAATCATGAACCTTCAACCTCACCTTCATCTAACCCATCTTCAACCACACCTACCATTAAACCTATCATCACCTTAACCCCTTTGTCAAACACCTCTCCCTCCAAAAATATGGAAGAATCATCCAAACCATCTCCATCCAAAATTATTAAATCATCTTACACCTCTCTAATCAAACCTGTCAAGAACCTAAGGAGGCTTCCTACTTTTATCCTTATCCACCCATCTTTAAAAATGGACTTAACCCCATCTATTCCACCAAATAAAATCTTAACCAAACCAACCAAGAATGTGAAGCCACCCAAACTCCCACCTAGATCTAGAACCATACCACTCACTTTCCTTTTACCTTCTATCATGGGACCCCATCCTTCTTCCATCCCAGGAGCTCATCCTTCTATCAAGAAGGTGAACCCTCCCAAAAATACCCAAACTAAAATTCCTCCTTTTATTCTACCTTTACCTACCCCCTCCAAAACATCAAACTCTCCATCACTCTTAACCAAACTATCTACCTCTACCTACCCACCTATCTCCAAACTTTCATCATCTCAATCACACACCTCCAAATATTTCACCTTTAAACCTTCCATCTCAAAACCATCCAATGCTAAGAAATCCCAATCAAACCCACCTACCTAAACCATTTTACCACCCAAAACTTCCATGGTGAAGCCTACTTCTAAGAAGGCTCTCACCCTAAGAACCAAAAACCCATCACCCTTAGCACCTTTGCTAAAATCTTATTCGACCATTTTACAAAGGTTGTTACAAAATTCTTCCTTGAAAATACCACCTATCAAACCCTATGACCGTTCAAGTCATAAACCATCTTGGTTCAGTGAAAATGTAATCTGCTCATATCACAGGACACTTAGACATGACACAGAGAACTACAAAGCTCTCCAAGCACTTATCCATAACTTATGAGATGAGGATGATCTATTATCAGATGAACCTATCTTAATCCCATTATCAACCCAACCACCAAATGAACTTATACAACATGTACCCACTCCTCCACTCTCATCTAAGAGTGAGGAGGAATTGAAGTAGTCTTCTAGCCCAACACTTCCCCTCACCCATACTATCCATATGGTCACTTGATCTCAAGCCCAATAAAAGGATAAGGGAAAGGTCTAAGTGTCCATTCCATGGACATATCCTTCCACCCCTCAACAATCCAATTGGACTCAAGAGCCTTCACCTTAACCTTCACCAAAACCTAATATATCCATTTTGGGTACCTCTCCCTCCAACCCTTTTGAATCTATCCAACGAGTAGTTCTAAAATAGCTTCACTAGACACCTATGAATATGAGCATATATGAACTAATCAACATCTCAACCCATCATTACCAATCACTGATAGAGGCATTGTAATCTATAGAGGTCTAACCCAAAGACCCTCAACCTCTTGCAACCTTTATCAGAGCTCTTTGAATTTCCACCCTTATCACATTCAAGGATTTAAAAATAGCTTCTATTCATCTTAAAGATCTTGATCCTCCCCTCTTCATCACTACATACATCAATCAAAACCACATCAAAAAGGTGATGATTGATGGGGTATATAGTATTAATATTATCTCTTCTCATGCTTATGACAAACTCCAGCTTCTAAAGAATATCATGTTGGAAACTACAACGGTCCTCCATTCCTTTAATGATAATATCACCACAAACTTGGGAACATTCATCGTCCACATCTACTTGGGACCTCACAACCTTCTAAAGCTATTTTATGTCATAAAAGGTGAGTTCTAATACAATGTATTACTTGGATGCCCTTGGATTCACTCCATGAGTTGTGTCCCATACACCTTGCATTGATGTGTCAAGTTTATACATGAGTGTTAGGTGGTCACTATATAAGTTGACCCTAGTCCTTTCACATCTTGCAACATGACATATCAACTTAATGAAATTATTCTTTCTTACTCATCCACCTCACCACCAACCAAAAAAAACTCCACCCCTAACATCGATAAAGCTTCAACTAGCTCATCTATCCCTTCTTCTCAGATCCCCACAGAGGACCCCTTGTGACCTATGTTCCAACATCTCTCACTCGAAGAGTATCATATTTTGGCCTTGGATGCCTTCCCTACTCCTCAATAGTATGGGAATCTTGACCATAATCTTAGTTATGATCCCAATATTAGAACCATCATTCCTTTTAGGCTTCCTAAACACCAAACCAATTTCATCTATGGGGGACTTGATCATCTGCTTCTCACTTCCTCCACCACCTCTTCTACCTGACCATTTACCTCTGATTTATCCTATTTAGACAAAATATAATTTTCCAAATTATACCTTCATAGGTGTTCTTAGAAGGATTCAGCCTCAACTATTATAAACATGTACCCCACAAGTTACCTTTGATCAAAACTTAAAAACCTCGTGAGCTATTTGGCCTTGGGTTTGTCCCACCAAAACAACCCACTGAATCACCCAAACCCATTACCACCATTGATGAGGACATTACATCCTCACCAACCCCATATATTTCAAAGTATAAGGATTTTGACACCATCCCATATAATTTTTTTTTAGTCAATACCATTAGTTTAGGTCCACTAACAAATACCAAGGGTGGCCAAACTAAAAACTTTCCTCTGATTCATCCTAAAATTATATAAAATGATTCTCCTACTATCCACACTGTCTAATGTCAAGATGATAATTCTATTCTCACTTATCTTGGTACATGGGATTATTCTATCCACAAATCCCTTCCTCCTAAAAACCAAACCATGTTGAATTAATCCACTACCAATGTCAACTTGGGGACTCATGATAACCCTCATATTGTAAAGATTGGTCAATCCTTAGATTCCTCAGAGCAACATGATTAACCTTCATTCATTCATGACTAAAGCATAGAATTTGTTTGGTCTTATTAGTATATACTTATAATTGACCCTTCCATAGCTCTTCATAACATCCTCATCCATCCCAAAACTAAGTCTATTAGGAAAAAGCTTCACAAGATGCACCCTCGTATTGCCCTTCTAGTCAAAGAAGAGCTTCAATGCCTATTATCTATCGACTTAATCCAACCCATTGACTATATTTAATGGGTTTTCAATATCATTACCATCACCAAATCCATAGGGGGACTTTACCTTTGTGTTTACTATCATGACATCAACCTTGTTTATCTAAAGGATGACTTCGCTTTGCCTAACATCTACCAACTTGTTGATCTTATAGTTGGCCACAAGATGTTATCTCTCATGGATTATTTCTTAGGATATAATTAGATCTTAATTACCCTTATGAATCAGCATAAGATTTCCTTCATCACCCTATGGAGAACCTTCTACTATAGGGTCATACCATTTGGTTTGAAGAATGTTGGAGAAACCTATTTGCATGCGATGGCCTACATCTTCCATGATCTCATCCATACAATCATAGAGGACTATGTAGATATCCTTGGGAAACCTAAATATCATACATATCATCTAAAAGTTCTCAAAATTATCTTTGAGTGGCTAATCCATTTCCATGTTTAACTCAACCCCAATAAATGTGTTTTGGGGTCTTATTTGGAAATCTTATTGGCTTTATCATCTCTCTTTGAGGAATCAAAGTAGACCCTACAAAAGTTAGAGTGATACTCGACATGCCACCTCTAACCCATCTTAAGTAACTTTACAGCCTACAGGGGAATCTCCAATCCATTCATTGATTCATCTCTCAGTTATTAGATAGATGTCAACCCTTTCACCATCTTCTCAAGAAAGATACATCTTTTAAATGGACTAAGGACTGTCAACAAGCCTTTGATTCACTCAAAGAGTACCTTCTTTCTCTACCAATTCTTATCCCTCCTAAAGAGGATCAAACCTTCTACCTTTATATCTCTATCACTAACCATTCCTTAGGGGAAATGGTGGCTCACTGTGATAAATAAAATAAAGAGCAAGTTGTCTACTATATAAGTCAAACACTTATAGAGTATGAGAATCGGTACACCCATACTAATAATCTTTGCCTTGCCTTAGTTTTTTTGGCTTATAAAATTTTTCATTACCTCCTCAATCACAAAACCTTTATCATCACCAACACTGACCCACTCAAGTACATACACTCTAAACCATACCAAAACTAGCATATTTCCAAGTGGCTCATGCTCCTAGCTAATTTTGATGTTGAGTTCCTCCAGTAGAAGTTGATTAAAGGTCAAGTAATTGTTGATAAATTAGAGGAAGCCCCTTTTCTAGATAACCAACCACTTCTTCTTGCATTTTTGGATGAGTCCATCGTGACTCTTTCTCAAGAGGATGTCACCAACCAAATGATCATGTTCTTTGATGGATCAAATTGTCAATGCGGTAGGGGTGCTAGAGTTATTATCATTCCCCTCAATGGAAAACCTCTTCCTCTTTCTTTCAAACTTGATTTTGAGTGTACCAACAATATGGCTGATTATTAAGCCCTATTAATAATTATCTAAACCACTCGAGCCTTGGGAGTTAAGATGATCAGTGTCTTCGGTGATTCCCAATTTGTGGTCAACTAGATCAATAGATCCTACCAATGTAATAATGATGTCTTGTAATAGTAAAAACACCTAGTAGATGTACTATTATCATCATTTGATCATTACCTTATCCAATATGTTCCATGATCTACCAACAAGTTCATGAATACAATAGCTTCCTAGATCTCATATGTGCCTTTCAATTATAAGCTATTTATCACCATGAATCATTTTATCACACCATTTTATATCCATTCTAACCTCCCTACCATTTTTAGTGTGGATAAATCTCCATCAAACATTTGGTATGAGCAAACCTTTGACTACCTCAACCTCGACATCATTCCTCCCAACCTCTCTAGGAATGACCAAAGAACCTTTGTTAAGAGTAGCTCTCATTATACCATACTAGGGTGAATAATTTATAAACATGGTTTCAATGGCTTCCTTCTCCATTGCCTACATAGTTAGGAAGCTTCCCATGCTATCAAGGAAATGCATAACGGGATATGTGGTTGACACTTTAGTGGTCTAGTTGTTACTAAACATATCCTTCACCTTGGATACTATTAGGCCACCCTCAATCAAGACTATTGTGATTATGTAAATAAGTATGTTAAATGTCAATAAAATGCGAATTTACATCATGCACCAGCCCATATCATTCAAGTATCTAATGACTTTTGGCCCTTGTCATAATGGGGACTAGATCTCATTAGGGAAATCAATCATCATTCTTCATAGCAGCACCACTCCATCATCACCACCACTGAGTATTTCACCAAATGAGCAGAGGATATTCCTCTCATCTATACTAAATCCGATAAGATAGTTGATTTCATCACTCATCATATCATCTATCATTTTGATGTTATTCATAAGATCATCATTAATAATGACAAATATTTCAAAAATAAAAAATTCCAAGGTCTTTGTGATGCATTTGGCATCAAGTTAAGCTTTTCCTCACCTTATCATCCAAAATAAAATGGATAGGTAGAATAATTTAACAAAACCCTCAACAAATTTTAACCAAAATGGTCAATGCTTCTAGTTGGGATTGGAATTTGCACATCCCTTTCACTTTGTGGGCCTATCTCACTAGCATTCAAACCTCTACAAGAGTTACCCCTTTCTCGCTAGTCTTTAGATTAGAGGTGGTATTGCCTCTTGAAGTCTAGATTCACTCTCTTTGCATATCCTTATAAAACATCATTTATGAGAGAAAATATTGTCAAGAAAGTATAACACGACTTGATCTACTTGATGAGCACTGCCTATCTACACTTAACCATCTTCATGTCTATCAAGAGTGAGTCAAGAACATCTATAACAAGCACCTAAAATAATGAGAATTCAACATTAGAGACCTCATCCTAAAGGAAAATAAATATGTGACCAATATGTACAAAAGCAAGCGAGGTAAGTTTGCTTTCAATTAGCTTGGATCCTACATCATAACCCATATGTATGGATCAGGGGCTTATCATTTTTCCTCTCTTGAAGGTAAATCAAAACCTGAGCCTCTCAATTCATTGCACTTACATCCTTTCTTTTTTTAAACAAGTATCAAACTCACATTTTATTTAACTTAAGCTTGTCCCTTGATTTAAAATATTTTCACCTTCCTCACACCATCCCATCCCTTTGAGGACAATCAATTACAACATAGAACCATGTGATTAACTATCACAGTCATAGCCTAATCTTAAATATGGGTACCATGGATCTAACTATGGCATGGTTCTTATGGATACTTTTCATGCCTAATCAGACAGAATCCCATGGTCATTATCTCTCAAAATCACCCCTTTCACCTATAATTAACCTTCTTATACTTTAGGTTTTTCCCTCATAAAGTTAAACCTCCAAGCTTATATAGACTTGTCCATGTCTAACCTAACATCAAAATAGTTTGGGATACCTAAATATCACTTAGGTTAAATATCTATAGCATGCAGACTGCTCCTTTGAAGGATAGTTGCCCAAAATCTTAATTTATTAAAAGGATGGACTTGTCAATGGCTTCCTTCTCCATTGCCTACACCATCAGGAAGCTTCCCACGATATCAAGGAAATGCATAATGGGATATATGGTTGACACTTTAGTGGTCTAGCTGTTACTAAACGTATCCTTCACCTTAGATACTATTTTCCCACCCTCAACCAAGGCTATTGTGATTATGTGAAGAATTGTGTTAAATGCCAACAAAATACCAATTTACATCATGCACCAGCCCATAACATTCAAGTAACCAAGGAATTTTGGCCCTTCTCATAATGGGGACTAGATCTCATTAGGGAAATCAATCATCATTCTTCATAGCAGCACCACTCCATCATCACCACCACTGAGTATTTCACCAAGTGGGTGGAGGCTATTCCTCTCATCTATACCAAAGCTAATAAGATATTTGATTTCATTAATCATCATATCATCTATCATTTTGATGTTCTCCATAAGATCATCATTGATAATGGTAAATATTTCAAAAACAAAAAATTCCAAGGTCTTTGTGATGCATTTGGCATCAAGTTAAGATTTTCCTCGCCTTATCATCCATAATAAAATGGATAGGTAGAAGCCTCTAACAAAACCCTCAACAAGATTTTAACCAAAATGGTCAATGCTTCTGGTTGGGATTGGCATTTGCACATCCCTTTCACTTTGTGGGCCTATCTCACTAGCATTCAAACCTCTACAAGAGTTACCCCTTTCTCTATAGTCTTCAAAGCAAAGGTGATCTTGCCTGTTGAAGTCTAGATTCACTCTCTTTGCATATCCTTATAATACATCATTTTTGAGAACAACTGTCATTAAGAGAGTATAACACAACTTGAGATACTTGATGAGCGTTGCCTATCTACGCTTAACCATCTTCATGTCTATCAAGAGTGAGTCAAGAAAATTTATAACAAGCACCCAAAATAATGAGAATTCAACATTGGAGACCTCATCCTGAAGGAAAATAAACATGTGATCAATATGTAGAAAATCAAGTGAGGTAAGTTTGCTTTCAATTAGCATGGACCCTACATCATAATCCATAACTATGGATTAGGAGCTTATCATTTTTGCTCTCTTGAAGGTAAATCAAAACTTGAGCCTCTCAATGCTTCACACCTACATCCTTTCTTTTTTTAAACAAGGATCAAACTCACCTTTTGTCTAACTTAAGCTCATCCCTTGATTTACAATATTTTCACCTTCCTCACACCTTCATCCCATCACTTTGAGGATAATAGATTACAACATAGAACCATGTGATTAACTATCACATTCATAGCCTAATCCTAAATATGGGTACGATGGATCTAACTATGGAAAAGTTCTTATGGATACTTTTCATGCCTAATCAGATGGAATCCCATGGTCATTATCTCTCAAAATCACCCCTTTCACCTATCATTATCTCTCAAAATCACTCCTTTTAATGATATTTTCCCAAAATATAAATTTCTTAAAAGTATGGACTACTCCCTTGAAGGACAACTACCAAAACTAACAAATCCAAACTTAAATCACTCCCTCGAAGGATGGCTAAGTTAATTTTGTCAAAATCAATCATTTGAGGCTTCTTGTATCAATCAAATTCACAAAATTATCAAAACCAAACAATAAAAGACCCCATATCAAAATCAAGAACAAACTATCCCAAGAAAATTGTAATCAGGTTTCATATATGACATCAGTAGACTTCCCACATCAATCAGTCCACACCTTGAATTAAAACATGAGCTTATCTATTATGGTTCTTAGGTCAAATATACAAGGGGAAAACCAACCTATAATAGGTCACACTACCCTTCATACCACCTATCACCTATCTCCCCTTTGTACGATTTATAAATCAATGGATTCCTAAACTTACTTGACATAATGTGATCAATACAAATTTTTACCAACCAACACATGCTAATGCAAAGCATTCAAAGGGATTATGTTCCTTAGGCCAAATTAACTTTAGTTTTGTTTTGTCTTTTCCAATGAAATAATAGTATTCCTTTTCCTTATCCTCTCATTATTGGTTCACGTATTCACTTAGACATATGTCTCATGTTTTTCATCTCTTTTACCACATCTAGTTTTGTTATCTAACTTACTTTATGTGCTATCATAATCAAAAAAATAAACCACAACACATATCCATGATCATAACCATAATCAAAAAATCATAAATATATATAAAACAAAGAACCATAATCATTTATAGCCGCTCATCATAAACATCATCCATAATCATCACATGCCTAAGCTAATGTGTCTACATCTCATAAGCATAATCATAATAAATATGAACATTTAAACCATGAATCATGAAACATAAAATCACATCTATATATCATCATCACATTGTATACACCATGTCTCATCAAAATAAAATAATACATGTAATAATGTACATCTCTCTCTCTCTCTCTCTCTCTCTCTCAAAACATATACATCTCACTGCATTAGCTCGTAGGCCGGTATCAAAATCATATACACCTATACATATCATATCATAACGTATGCCCTTGGGGCACTACTGTCACCTATTACCTACCCCTTGAAGTGCCTACTTGTCCACCCATAGAAGTATCCCTTTGACTTAGAGTTTCTATACCTACACCACTTACCAAATTGGCTCTATACTCACCCTATCAGGGCTCATCAAAACATTATGTTAGGACTATGGCCTCATAATATTGAAACTCCTCAACTATGGCCAAGTAACATGCCATGGGGATGCTATCTAGTGGTCCTATTAGTGATAAAACTCCTCCTCCAGCCTATTTAAAGAAGTCCCTTTCTAAGGTCGCCAAAGCTAGTGTAACTCTAACCTAGCCCCTCTCACCTATCACAACCACCACTTGACCCTGCACTAATACTAGCTGACCCTATAAAGTAGCTATTATGGCCTATACCATTGATAATTCTACTTGGTCTTGATCTCTCTTTGTGACCACTACTTATACATTAGGGCCACCTCTTTATACCTATACCTATAGACCCCTACTAACTGGGTCCACATCCATTGGCTTCTTGCCCCCATCATCTCATCCAAAATCTTCCATTGCATAGAGGGATTGATACCATAATAGGTATCCATAAAAAAAACCTACATCATCAATATCTGCTCTAGTAGGAAACACTTCATAATCAAGGACAATCTCTACCGAATGTGGCTTTGGAAGTAAAAACTTGGTATCCTCTTACCTATACCTCGAGAATAGATCTAAAATCCCTTGTATCAAGTCAATGGTTAGGTATGACCACTAATGATCACTGTGTGTAATCATTGACAAAATATCCCCACCCCTACCTACCCATAAAACCACTCAAAATTCATTTTTACTCTAACTACAACCAATCTAATAGCTACACTACCCTCCCTCAACCTACCCCACCCTTCAAAAACCACTTTCCCATAAAAATTCAATAATTAACTCCCACATACCCTCATACCTAGGTCAAAACCCATAGCCCCCAACAAACTAAAAAAATCCAACTAAACATTCCAAAATCAAACTACTCTAATAATTCAATACAACCCCTACCTCATTCCTCAACCATCATCAAGGAGGAATCCTAGTTTCGGTGGCTTGACAATGTCCCTATCCACCCTACATACTCAGTCCACCCTACATACTCAATCCACCTCAGTAATCACCTCTACATAGTCAACCACTCATCAACCACCTTGTTAGTACTCTTTCACAAAATGCCAAGGATGCAAGTATGTAGAGTTATGAGTCAAAAGCAAATGAGTAAAAATGATAACTATTTTTCACTTTTTAATCTCCACAATTTTAGTGTTTTTTTCCCCTGACTATAATGATCAGGGTGACCACCGATGGTCACTTTTGAGACCCCTGATCATCAATGGTTAGGATATCCACTTTTCAAAATTTAGCACACATACCTTAGTACCACCCTTTAGAGATTATATTCTCTAACTACCATACCAATCACCCCATCGACCTTGATGTTGGTCATTTTGGCCCCCACTATCACACATTTGTGATAATTTTTCCTGGTCCTTTTTGACCTCATCAACCAACATTACCATGTTGAACATTTGAATTTGTACCACTTAGTGCACACTAGACCATTTAGGTTTTTATTAAGAGAATTTCCTACATTGGATATCTACAAAAACACTGACCATTTTTGTTTTTATTAAGAGACTTGATAGGAATAACCTGATTAACTATGCCTAACATTGTGACCTAATTACCCCATCGCCTATCCTTCTAGAACTAACCTTTTATTTTTACCAAATATGGAAACTTAGTCCATGTATGATCTTGGATATCGCACTTAGTCACATTTTTGTGCAGATGTTTGTGCTTCAAATGCCCAACCTTCTTATAACCAACATCTTAACTCCCCATAATCTCTTATCAAACCCACACTCAATTTTTATTTACCTCATTGACTCTTAGTTTGAGGGGGAACACCTCCTCCCATGCTTAGGGCACATAATCTATTAACTAGCAATCCATTTTTGTTTTATAACTTGCTGATATAAAGTACATAATAAAAGGGGTAAACTTTAGACATTAGAAAAACAAACACAATGGTTCTAGATGTTGAAATGCCTCAGAACCCTATAGAGACTGCCTAGCCTCTCCTGACCATAAACACAAGTCAAAAAATCCACTAACTAACCCATTGAACCCTGAGTCAAGTTAGATAACTAACTAAACTAACTCACTAACTTTCCCTTTTGACTCAACTTTATTCAACCCTCAACAACTGATGCTCACCTTGACCATAGATGGTTACCCAACCATCGATAGTCATCATGATCACTGATGGTTAAGCTTGACCATCGATGGTCAGGTCTTCCCCATTTGAATAAAGATAACTCATGCTATGTGTAAGCTAACATGTATAAATTTAATATGGATAAAAAGATAACATATCATGAAACATTAAAACCATCAACCAAACCTCCTATGGAACCTTCTACCTCCATCTTTCTTTGCTTATTAAAGGAGGGGAAAAAGAGGTCAAAAGGTATCCAAAATTTTATCAATCAAAAAATCAAGGTGTTAACCACCAGTCATCAGGAGATTCTAGCATCAAGAACTTAATTACATGTCTTCCCTCTAACAATTCAATAACCATGATAGAGAATCAAACCTCTGCCAAAATTACTCTTTAGGCAAAGTACTATTACTTTTCCCAAATTACTCTCAGATCAGCTACCAACTATCAAATAACTAGTTAAGTATATTTATTATTTTCAAGTTCTAATTATTTAGTTTCTAACCCAAACCCTTTTGTATCATATCTTATGACCTCCCATCCATAACTAAACCTTTAAAAATCTAATACCTGATCACTAAAATCATCATCCCAAGCTTTATACAACACTTCTCGCAACCCACAACAACCACTGATGGTCACCTTGACTGCTGATAGTCACCTTAATCATTGATGGTCACCCTGACTGTAGATGGTCACTATGGTAGGAAATAAAAACAAGCTATTTCCACCTACTTACCCTCAACCAAATTCCACTTTCTATCTTTCTGTCCATTCACAGAGTCCCCACCCATTTTTTGAACCCAACATGACCTATTTAGCATTAGTATTGACCCATTTATTGCTATAATTAGTTTATTTCCTTTATCAAGCATTTATTTCTTCTTGCATTCCCTTTCAATATTTTCTATCATTTGATGTAAGTACTTCATCTTTATTTATTTCAACTTAATTATTCTAAGAGAGTGGATTGACAGCCTCCTAGTAAGATCACGCTTCTTGGATCTAGCTCATGCTAGGCAATCCACCTTGCTATCCATCTAACAACCCCTTTGCTTTAGTATTTTATTATCTATAGGTCATTCTTCCCAAGACAAAGAGAAGCTCTTCACAATCATCTAGATCACGTGCACATAAACAAATAGGTTTTTCTACCATACCTGTATCTAGTTTCTTACTTCTTCTTTTCTAACAAAATAAACTAAAATTGAGAGAAACACTTTTGAAACCCATTGCCATTTTTCAATCTCACTATGAAATAGAACATTCCCTCCCTGCATAGTTGATTGCCATAATATATGAGGGAATACACAAACTCATTTTCTACTATTACCTCCATAAAAATATAAGGCTATTATTACTTACCATTTCATTCAAAAAAGGTGAGATGGGGTCATTGGTTATAGGTTTTGAGTAAGGTATGACTTTTGATTTACATTCTTTCACTTTATAAAATTGTACATTACCAAAACACAAAATTACATCTCTTTTGGTGTAAATTGAAATATTAATTATAATATAATATAATATTAATAATTATAATATTAAAATATATTAGTATAATATATATATATATATATATTATAATAATTATAATATAATAATATTAATATTATATATGTATAAATTTTGACCCCACTTACCAGACAATAACAGTAAACCAAATTCCTTGAGAAGTAGTTGACACTTGGACAAGTTGATGATAGGTGTGGACATGTTGGAGGAGTTTGATAACACATATGGATGGGTAATCATGTCAAAGCATTTTTGCTAATATGTAAAATTGAATCAACTGTGTTGTATAGACCAATGCTGACACTTAGATTTTATGTTTCCATGGCATGTTATTTTAACTTACATTTAAAGCCCTTTAGATTCGATGTATGAAATGTTAAATGGAAATTTGACTATATATAAATAGGGAGATCATTTTTGATGAGCCTACCATCAAAACATGTCACATATGTAAATGCAATTTATAACTTCCACCAAACTTGAAACCCATCATTGTTGACCCTATCTAGCCTTTTGTGCACAAAATGTTAAGAAATAATAATATGATATTTTTTTATGGATGTGATAATGTAAAACAAGGTTGTGTCTTTCTTGTAATGGTATGGTAATGCATTGTGTGGGGAAGATAAGTATTGTTTAACAATGAGGTAGGGCAATGTTGAAGTAGTGGGGAAGGGAAATGATATACAAAACATGAAAGCAATGAAATATTTGAAGATGAGTTGGTGGGGATAGTGAGAGTAAATAATAGGGTATTTTACATGATAGAATCAAAAAATCCTAGGAAGATACAAGTGAAAAATTAAGTGACACTCCACATTCATCAATGCAATCTATAGCTTCCACAAAACTTTTACAACTACACAACACATGATTAAAACAACTGTCATCTCAAAGGAAACATGTGTCTGATATCAAATGGATCTTATAAAAAGATCGAAGTGCTGATTTAAGTTGCACATCAGATGTGGGATCTTGTTGTAATTAAATCATATCTCATGAAGTCCTCATTCGCCCTTGATAATAGAAAATTTCCAATCAAGGATGCCACCACCATGAAATTTCCACACCCCTTTGTAATGGGTGCATATCATTTAAATCCAATAAATGCCTTGAATTTGGGTTTATTGTACGACATGGTCCCTACAGGGTATGGTATCACCTTAAAAAACTATTACTGGACCTCACCATCATTGCCCCACTCACCTTGATATCACCTAAAACACCCTGCTAATGGCCCTCATTTGCATCATGGATGAATGTAATTTATAAGATAAAATCATGGACATCAATGTTTTGTCCTGGCATCAATAAAATTGTATCATTTATTTGAGCTACATATGAGACATCGATCCCTACCATAATCAAAGTAGTTCTCATGACATTCTCATCCACACTTATTACAATATTATTTATTTATTATTATATATAAATATATAATATTTAATACAATATTTTATAGGAGTGTGTGCAGTAGTTTTTGAAGATGAATTGAATACCTTGGATGGTTTGTGGTATGTAAAAAGGTCTTTATAAGGTGGTTGTACCATCCAAGATGGTTTTCAACATGATGCAAGTTGGAAGGACTACTCCACATGGTAGTTGATAATTTAGTGTGATGCTTCCAAAAGAAAACTACTTGTATGGATGTTCTATGACATTGTGTAATGTGGTTTAACATGACACAAGGATTTTTTTTAGTTATATAGGGCTTGCATCATGACACAATGTACTACATGGTTACATTATATGTTGAGTTATACAAACTAAAAAATAGTATATATTATTTATGTGCTCATGCTTCTATCTCAATTGAAGGTATTTGTCTTAATTTAGAGTAAGAATTGGTTTTATTTATTGTTTTTATTACATATCTCTATAGTTCACATGTGTGCATTCTTGGTACACCTAGTGGGGCAAACCCAATTATATTTTACTTCCATTACTTGCTAGGAGTCATTTTCTTGGCCGCTCATACCTTAGAGTTCTATTAGGTTTAAATTTGATTAAAATTTGTCATCTTTAGGCTCAAAATCCCATTTTTTGGATATTAGAATTTTTGGTTTACGTAGCAATGTTTTTGCCCTTACGAAAAATATCCACATAAGAAACTTTACTGTCTAAATTATTGTATCAAATATGATCTATTTTGACACTCTGCATCTCTATTTTTGGCATATGTGCACTATGTTTTAGCATCTGTGTCTTTGGTTTTGGCATATGCATATCTATTTTTAGTTCCTCTATCTCTATTTTTGGCATATGTTCCCTATCGTTCAACATTTGTATCTTTGTTTTTTGTGTTTACACCTTTTATTTTAGCATTTGTACCCTATAGTTTAGCATCTATGTTTCTATTTTTGGCATCTGTGCCCTTTGCTTTGGTGTTTTCACTCTTTAGTTCAACATATGTGTCTTATCAAGATCCTCCATAGATAAATCAAGGTCAAAAATCCCAAACTAGTCATAGAAACTATAAGACAACCTCTTAATTCTAAGAAATTCCTTCATGTGGAGGTTATTAGGGACCTAAGCCAATCTTTCCCTAACTTTGAATTTTAGAAATTAGTTATTATTTGGAAATAATACACTAGTGGTAAGGTGGAAACTATAGCAATGTGCTATAATCCACTAGGGCACTATTATCTAAATGGTCATTTGTTGAGTGTGGGTGATAGGCAGGGCCTAAGGAGGTCTAAGACAACTAGAAATAAGGTTAAGTACAATAATGGGTCATGATATGTATTACATAAGGGATCAAAAGGGCCCTAAGCTAGGTCCAAATCTTAGTAGGTAGAAGGGTGGTCACAAGTACACTGTTTTAGGTTAAACATTAATTTATGTGACTACAGATATAGGGCATAGGTCTAGAGCTTAGTATGTGGAAGGGTGGTCATAAGTACACTATTGTTGCTTCTCTTGATTTAGTTCATCACATATGAATTTTGTTCATAGTATTTGGCCAAGTTAGAGGTTAAGTGCATTCTTTATAAAACATTCTAATCAAATTTTCTAGTTGCATTCATATGATCTTCCTTAAAGGGAGAACTACATTGGCATGAGGTCTGCTTGGCCTATGTAGGAAAAACTCAGTCAACAAAGGGTTTTATGAAGATAGCTCAACTATATCCCACTTACCCATTTCCCCCCCTTTTGCATTTAGTCTTCTTTTGTGTTCTTGTGTAGGTCTATGGTTTTAATTTGGAAGGTCTTCCACACATGAAATCAAGCTCTGCATAGAGATAGAAAACCCTTATAGGTAGTCACACATGATCCAAGAATAAATTCTTCTATACAATCAATATGGATAATTCTATATTAGAGGATAGATCCAAACTACTACCTTATCCTCCTAGTGTGATCTTGTCCATGTAGCCTTTAAAATTATGATTTTGGTGGTGATACAATCCTAATTATGATCTGATCAGTTCCAAATTAGTGTGTAGTCTATACATTTATAAATAAATCAATTTGAAGCTAAGTACATGTTTTTCATTGTTATTTACTGTTCATAGTGAATTATCATCTTTGTAATTTGTTGTACCCTATTTTATAGTAGTTTATATTTTTAATTTCTATTCAATTTGCTTAACTGAATTTAAAAAGAGTAAACACAAGTTTTAATATATAATATTTAATAATCCCATCTCAAATAGTCTATGATGTTCCCAAATGTACTTAACAAGGAACACATGGTTCCATCTTCTCATAAAATAAACTAAATACATAATCACATATGATAACCACATAGTCCATGAGGTTTTAATACCACATAGAATAGATCCACCATTACTGGCCTTACTATTCAATATTCACATACCAATTGAAATTGAATGATTTCAAGTGAATCGCCAAGTTTAATCAAGCATAAAATAAAGAACATAATACATTCATTTCATGATAAATAGTTTCCATAAACAAAATCCATTTTTTTTTAATATTAACCTTATAGACTAATACACTCACCAGTACAAACATGTTCCCAAGACTCCCTTCAAAAGTATAAACTGATTCAAGAAATTATATTAAATCTACCATACTTACCAACTACTCTTATACTAATAGTAAAATTTCCCTATTTTGATGTAATTCTATGGTTTGGGGACCCTATCTCAAAAAAATCCCCCACTTTAACCTCAATAAAAAATATATTAAAATTTCCACTATGGAATAATGCACAATTTATAAGAATAAAATCACCATGCTCAAAAGAAGCAACATTAATCAACAAGAAATGACCAATAACTTATATTACTTCCCAACATCCTCTTGTACCAAAGAATTATTTACTAGAATAAGTCCCAATCATTTAGTTAGACTTTCATAAACAAATTTTCTTCATAATGACAACAATTTTGAACTACTTGCATAAATTCTAAAATTGCTACTCAAGAATCCAAATCTTACATCCTAAACATAACACTACCACAAAGAAGTTGACCATCTAGAATGAATAACAAGAAAATTAAAATCTTTGCAAACTGTCAATCAATATTTCATAATTAAATTGCTCTATAAATTGATAACATGCATGATATCCAAGTTCTTCAAAATATCAAATAAGATACACACCTTCAAAAATTTCATATTTGACTTAGAGTTAATTAACATATCAACTTAAAATAATTTTTTCATAAATAAAGATTTGTGATACACAAGAGTAAGTCTTCTAAACATTTAAGATGCAAATATTTCATAAATGATTTGTTTTCTCTCCCCAAGAAGATTAAATCTGTAAAGTTTCTTAACAAATTTTGTATAATAACTATAAGGTATAACAATGTATATAATTAAAAATATAAAAATAATATAACTAATTAATTCTTTCATGACCATTTCAAAACCGAATGGCTTATCATTTACAATGAAATATGAAGCAAATTTCTTCAAGGAATATGATATGGAAAGTAAACAAATACCAACTTGTAAGTGCCTCAATATCATTATAACTATGGTGAATCTACTTCAAAAATACCATGCAACAATTATTAACAACAATCATCCATGAAACTAACCATGTAAATAAAAAACTGCACAACTTGAGACCATTTATTGGTCATATCCCTAACCAACCCAACCATCAATTTAGGGTTATAATAGGTCACTACATATAGGCCTCAATTCATAATAAAAAATGAACACAAATGTTTAAGAATTTTATCTAGTCTAATGGGTTTAGGGTTACACAAAAGAACATCGAATAGGTAACCAAATAAGCACATCGACAAATATACACAAGAAAAACACACCAATACAAAAATAAAAAAATATTCCATTGCCTTTCCTCAATAAACTCATCTTTATTCCATCTAATGGATGAGATGGTTACAAAAAAACTCACCCATAATGGGTTTCCTTGGTGGTCACAATATTCTCTTTCCAAATAGTAAGTCAATCAACTATATCATCCATAAGTGGAAAAAATAATTATAAGGAATGGAGAGAGAGTTATGGGAAGAGATGCCCTTCTTATAACACATTTTCCCTCCTAGGTTTAAATGCAGTCTAATTTACAACAAACATCTTTAAAATTTAAACCACAAACTTACTTGTTTGAATGAAAACCTTTCTTGTTGATTATTTCTCCTTTTTATTTTTTGTTTTATTTTGGTTCCCTCTTCGTACTCCAACTGCCATCACCATACACAACTCATCAAAATGGGTTTTAACCATATTTTCCTCATTTACACAGTTTGAGCTAAAATAATAACTCTAAATCAAGATTTGAGAGCTTCATGTCTTCCATGGACATAAAGGCAAAAAACATTCCTCCCCCATCCTCTCCACTTCTCACGCACCAAATCAAAGACCAAAGTGAGATCTCAAAGTCTCATACAAACTCTAATTGAATGATTAGGTAATTTTATTAATTTTAATGTTAAACAAACATAATCATTATGTTCTTTTGGTATTTAAATCACCTTTATAATTATTGAAATATTTTGAATATGCTAACCTGAATACAATGTTCTAGATTCTAATCATTAATAAATGATTTTCTCAACCATGTGCTAAGTCACAAGACTTTCCAAGGTTAAATAAAATAACCAAAACACTGTTCCAAATTAAAATACAATCATAAATTGATTCAATAATAATAAACACATACATGGCCAATAAATAATCAAAGACCAAGAGGCACAATTGACTAATTCCAATGATGGATTCCAATCTTGAAACAATGTGAATAGTACTGGAATCTCATGATAAAAAACAAGGAAAAAAAATAGAGGGTGGACCAACTGATCTCATACTTTTAACTTTCATAATCATTTACCTATATGAGCTGAAATGCATGTCCAATGAGATGTTCAAATCCCAAACCTACCTTAGTACCTCAGCTATCACTTGCAATCATAAAAATGACATTAGTAGTACTGGATCGATATAAAGTAAACCAAATAAATGAAATTGAATTATAGTTAACAATAGATTGTATGTAATATCATAATAAATGCTCATAAAGTAAATTATTTTGATATCATTTTATCAATAGTCCCAATATATCATCAAACATCATAATTGAACACATAAATAACTGCATGTCTAGATGAGATATGACACATTGGTACAGAATACGAGGGGGGGCATATACCATACATATGCACTCACATTAGAAGAATAAATTACATATTCACATAATTTTGGGTGCATGATATAAATTCATAGACAAGTTTTAAACATAATTTACAAATTTATATCTACATATTATTACACATTCTTCATTTATAAATGGGAGGCATGATACAAATTCATGCACACTATATTATTTTTCAAATTCAAAGGGGCATGATAAAGATTCATAACATATTTAAATACTATTTTATATTTGCAGTCATGGTAGGGGTATGGATTTTATCCATACTATTTTGATCAAGCATACCAAAACTAAGAACCAAAGTGAAAATTGAATCTAAATCCATTTACAGTGGTAGATTCATTTAAAGTACATAGTGCTTAACTTGGATATCTTGTGCACCCCAACACTATATCCTAAAAAGATTGGGTTTACAAAGACCAACATAATAAATTGAGTTTTTTGTGTTTATCAATTGATTTTGTTTTCTATATAAGTATAATTCAAATTTGGGCTTGATCAACCTCAATTCTCTAGGTCTTAACATAAGAGAAAATTTATCCAACAACATGGTTTTTAGAGTCAACACATTGGTGTTTCTATGTCTCTCAATGGTTTTACTTATCACATGGACCACCTAAAACTTATCAACTTCAGAGATAAAAAGAGACAATTGTAAAATCCATAGATGAATGGAATACAATCACTTCAGATAACTTCAGGTCATAAAATCAGTGTGCATAAATTATGGAACTGTGAAAAATAATCTATTTTTTTATCCTCTTGCATTTGTTTACTGTGCTTGACAAACCTGCTTGTTGAAATCATATTTTGTTCTTATTTTAATAAATAATAGTCAACTTATATTGTATTATTTTCTATATAGTTAAGGGATTATTAATTTTATTAATCCAATTTTAGGTGAAACATTTTCGATGTTCAAGTGTTCTTTGCTTTGTTAGAAGAAACATACTTGTTTGCACACATATTCCACACCTTTATTACATTGAAAGTTGATTTAATTTTCCTTCTTGACAAATACACATTTGACATGTGCACCCCAATCCACTTTACAAGAGTTCACTTTAGATTCCTTTGCATTCATAGCATGAAATTATGAGTTCTAAATCCATCTAAGTGCATAGGTTGCACCAAGAAGGTTTATCCTATGGCATAGTAACCATTCATACAAAATTAATTGGCTTCAATGATTTCTTCCTGTATCATGCAAAACCTATATACATTACTTATTTCACATTTCTTTTCAACATTCATGTGTTATTTGTTTTCTTGGAAGAAACAAATTTGTCCACACGAATGTCACATGCCTTTTTTGCATTAAGAGTTGTTTGAATTGTCCTTATTTAAAAATGCACATTCAATACACATGACCCAATCCACCTTTAAGAAGTTTAGTTCTGACTCCTTTACATTTAAATTATATTACATTTTGAGTTGTAAATCCCTCAAGGTACACATAGTCGCTTTCCCATTGCTCTATAAAGTGTTTATCTCATCCCCAAGTGGATAAGATATTTTATACCTTCTCTTTGTTATCATCCTATCTATATTATTAGAGGGAGGAGATAAATAAGGGGAGGTTAGTGTTCATATGGGTCATAGGTCCATTGATTTTAATGACCGAAAAGATGATGTATGGGGACAAAATACTCATGATGATGATTTTTTAATTGCCTCAATTGCTATGGTAGGTGCCTCTTACTGGCAATAATTATGCTTTAATTTTTATGTTTTTCATGATTCATGATGGTGGTATGATTACATTTTTTTAATTTTTAGAATTTTTTGGAATGCAAAAGATTTCAAATTTTTGACCAACTTTTGATCTTAGTGATGACGTGATTCATATTTTTCAAGTGGACCAATGTTTAAAACTTATCCATTTCCATGGCCAAGAAATGAATAGACTCTACAATTGGCTCATTTTACTCCACAATGATTGTGTCAAATCTTGACACCCGACATTCTTATTTCTCCATGACAAACACATAGGTGTATTTTTTCCTTGAAAAATATTTATAATATTTCATTTGTGGTTATATCTTCTACTTCACTTGAAAATTAATAATATCTAATTATGTATTTCTTATTTTTTAAGAACACTTTGGATCATTATGGTACATGAAAAGTCTACACAACAATCATATACACAAGTTTACAATATTTTTTTCCATTTCATATAGTATTTTTAGTTTCATTAAAATGTTAGATTAAAGCGGGGAAAATGTAGACACCCTAATTAGGCACAATACTCATTTTACAATGTTTTTTAGCCACTTTGCTTATATGGATCCTAGATAAGAATTACATGTCTAGTGGTGCTTGTATTTTATGCTTTCCCCTTTTAATTTGTGATTTTATATTAATTTATGAACCCCTATTCCCATCCACACTACTTAAGGTGCATGTAAAAATAGAGATATCTAAACCTCTTTGATGTTTTGACGATATTTTAATATAGGATAGGATATTAAAAAATGCTAAATACCATCCATAAATCTTGTCCCCTTCCCAATGATCTTCTCATTTGATATTTTAAATTCTATTTTGACATGTTTCCCATTTTTATCCATTGATTTTGGGTCCCCTTTTATGTTTTTGGGTCTGATTTGTGGCCCACTAGGTTTTTAATTAGAATGCTAAGAGATCTTTATATATACATACTTGCTAGGAGGCATTTAGGATAGGCATTGATACATTTTAAGAGCTACATAATTTTTTTACTTTTCTTACATTGAATTACTAGAGTTATATCTCAAGTATTGTCAAAATTTCATGCTTGTGCCAAGGGTAAGCTAGGAGAAAGAGTATCTAGATATGCATTCATCATTTCACACACACATGTAACCTAAAAAACTACATTTGAGTTTGATCCCTCATCAAAGCATTGGAAATATAGTGCAACACTTTATCTTTCAATAAGGATTACCAAGCTCAATCCAACTCTATCCCTTTTATTTGATTCTCCTATTTTGATATTTCATGTGTTTGTGCAGAAAATTAGGGTTTGATGTTTTAGATACATGTGCACACATTGAAAAGGCTAAGAAGGTGGGAAAAGACATTATTGAGGTAGGTAAATAATTTAGGAAATAATTAAAATATGAGTTATCACATGGATAAGATAGACCCATAGGGGTCAATATTGACTGCTAATATTATCCTTCTACTAATCATATGCTATGTCATAAATAGTAATAAGTTGTCAAATTGTCTTCATAGGGACAAGATCGATTGGTGGTAGCATCCTATTCACATTGGTTTTTTCCTAGACCCAAAGAATAAAAATTATCATCTATATTTTGATACTATATTCTTCTTACTGGTATTCTCCTTTATCTATTGACATTGTCCTCTTTCCAACAATATTGTCTAGGAATGTATATAGTTGTCAAATCTAGAGATGAGAATAAAAAGTCATCAAATCTAGAGATGAATGGAATAGACGCTTCATATAGATTTAGGTTAGAAAATTAGTATATATAGATCAAGGAATTGTTATAAATAAGTTATTTTTCATACCCTCTTCTATTTTTTTACTATGCTTGTCAAACTTGCTTATCAAAATCATATTTTGTGTTTATTCTACTAATTCATAGTTAGCTTATATTTTATTAGTTTTTATATATTTTAGGTATTATTGATTTCATTAATCTAATTTTAGGTGAAACAATTTCATGTTCAAGTGTTATTTTATTTATTAGAAGAAACAAACTTGTTTACACTCATATCACACAACTTTCTTTCACTGAAAGTTGCTTGAATTTTCCTTCTTGGAAAATAAATATTTGATGTGTGCACCCTAACCCAATTTTTAAGTGTTCAATTCATAATCCTTTTCATTCATAGTATGAAATTATGAGATCTAAATCCATATAAGTACATAGGCTACACCAAGAAGGTTTAACCTATGGCATAGTAACCATTCATACGACATCAATTGGGTTGAATTATTTCTTCCTATAGCATGCATAACCTATATGCATTAGTTAATTCACATTTATTTTCAACATTCATGGGTTATTTGTTTTTCTAGAAGAAACAAATTTGTCCACATTAATATCACATGCCTTTATTGCATAGAGAGTTGTTTGAATTATCTTTCTTGAAAAATGCACATTCAATGTACACAACCCAATCCTCCTTTAAGGAGTTTAGTTTCGACTCCTTTACATTCAAAGTATATTAAAATTTGACTTTTAAATCCCTCAAGGTACACATAATCACTTTACCATTGCTCTACCAAGGGGTTTAACTCCTTAATTAGATAAGATATTATCTACCTTTTATTTGTTATCTTTCCATAAATATTATTAAATGGAGAAGATAAAGAAGGGGAGGTCAGTGTTGATATAGGGCATAAGTCCATTGATGTTAATGAATAACAAGAATACATATGGGGTAAAAGAATCATTATGATGACTATCTAATTGCCTCAATTGTTATGGTAGGTTCCTCTTAATGACAAGAATTTTGCTTGTGTTTTTATGCTTGTCTTTTAAAGCTTTTCACGATTCATGATGGTGGCATGATTATAAATATTTTGTGTTTTATTTTATTTTTAGAATTATTTGGAATTCAAAATATTACATTTTGTGTTAGCTTGAAAATTTTAATATTAATATTTATTTATAGTTATTGAGAGTGGTTATTGAAGGTGAACTTCTATTTTTTTAAGTATAAATAGATTTTATATACTATCTTTTGATATATTGATAAAAATGTGATGATATTCCCAATTTAAAAACATATAAAAGGTAATGTTTTTAATTATTTAAAAACATGAAAGTGTGTGTTCATGGGATTCATATTAATCCCTAAGGAACATTGATGGTATATACCCATGAATGTCTATTATATTAAATTAAAAACATCACTTGTTCAAATGGGACTATAGATGTGTACAAAATAAAAATTACATTAAAAACATACATAAATATTCGAAAGAGAGCTTCGATTCATATCACATGGTATCAAAGTGAGTGATAAGTGCATATAATAGAGTATTGGCATCTTTGGCATTGTTATTTTGCACTTGAAAAATTGGTGAAAGATGAAAGTATCCCAATACCTAGGGATAAGAGGTTGGCAGCCATTAGTTATGCATCAACACCTCTCTTAAGTAACCCAACTTCCCTAGAGAAGAGGTTATACTTTTCAATAATGGGATCTCTATATACAACTCTTGAAACATTCCCAATTTCTCAATATCATCTAGCAATTCTTCCAAACTGGTACCCAACAAGTTCAGTTTCACTAAAGATGGTTGACATGTCATTTGAGTGGGTAACTTGAATAATTTCTTGAAATTTTCAAATTTTAATTTCTCAATAAAAGTAATCTGTTTGAGTAAATCTATCTAGATAATTAGGTTTGTATAATTACATAAATCAAGATGTTTATGTTAATCAGCTTACCAAAAGATAATGGTAGTTCACACGATATTTGATAATGAGAAAACTCTATGTGATATAGATAGTCAACTATCCAAAATGAAAAGGAAATTATTTTAGATTCTCACATCCTCTTAGCTACAAGCATTTCAGTATTTTTAGCTCACATAACTCATCTAGAAAAATCTTGAGACTCATAGTGCCACTCAATGTCATTTTATCCAAATGTTGTAGCCATTCTATGTGTGATAGAATTTTTGTGAACTCACTACATTTTTTTAATTTGATCTCTCTAAGTTGTGGTGAAAGCTAAAAATTAAGGAATATATGAGTTTGACGTCAGTGATAACAAAAAATAAAAAATAAAAATAATAAAAATTATCATAGTAACATACAGTTGTACATAACCAAGCAATGACCATTAAAGTGGGCTCATTATCTACATTTAACAAACATTAACAATAAAGTAGACCATCCTAGATATCATGTATAATTTGTCCATTTCTATGTCACCTACAAATCCAAGCAATGACCTTTGATTTACTACATTTTGGATCAATTGCTATAGTATTTTGGTGGGATTTGATTTACATAAGATTAGTTTGAGCATGATATTTAAAATTTAAATTTGTTTGAACAACCATCCCTCCCACATAATGAGAATAATGTCATATTGATAGGTCATGTTTTAGAAAGTATGCCAAGTCAGTAGGCCATGAATGGAGAAGGTGGTTAGAGATTTTTAAAAGTAGTCAAAAAAATATTGAAAAAGTTGTGACGGTGATTGGGCATATGACAGTGATGTTGGAGATAACATTACCTTGTTAGTATGTGAAAAAACTATTCATAGTCACTATTCAATAATCACTATTCATCGACACTATTCATGGTGATGTGACATGTTGGTGATGTGGCATGACCCATGGAGGATCTTCTAAGTTTTAAAGATGATGAGACCTTTGGCACATGTGGGAGAAATTAGAACATGTGGGAGACTAAGGCACATGTGGGATGTTGGAATATTGTTGTCATTGATGTCAAGGTTGATGGCATTGATGTCAAGGTGTATCTAGTGAAGGTGTATGGTGAGTGATCATTGAGGTATGTACATGATATGACAAGATGAGATTATTGAGCATTATATTTTCTATTGGTTGATGTCAAGGTTTAGGTTAGCTTGAAGTTGCCATGAGTGTTTACATGAGAGAGAAGAGTGTGGTCATGACAGTTTTCATGAATGCATGTGCATAGTATGGCATAGTCATGACATGAAGAGTTTCAGGGTGAGCCATGTGTAAAATAGAGAATTTGAAGGAAAGAGGGAATTTTAAGGAAACTAATGTCTTATGATTTCATGGAAGGAATAGGTTAAGGTGTCAAGTACATTGGAAGCCTGAGCCTAGTCATAACATGGTGAAGGTATGAGTTGGTCGCATGATGAGGTGAGTGATCTCAAACATGTGAGAGATTTTGAAGTTTGTACGATCATGAATATGAGTTGTGTATTTACTCATAAGTGTTTTGAAGTGAGCCTACAGGGATAAGACCTTTAATCTAGGTTTGCATCTAGACCTCTTTTAAACCCTATCTGGCTTAATGAGGCATGAAGTTCATTTTTAAAGGCAAGTTTGCATATGTAATCATGGATAGATTTATGTAGTGTGAAAGAGAGTATTTTAGTTCTTATGAATGTTGTTGTCTTATTTCCATTGTTGAAAAATGCATAGGTAGCAGGTCTTTGAGGTTAAGTGCTTAAGTATACTAAGCCTAATCATGGTGTGAAGAGACCTTGTTAGAAGGTACGAGCATGATGACTTGGTGAGATGAGTGCACATAGGAATGAGTGGTTTTATGAGGTTGTTTGAGTATGTGACTAAAGTGAAGAGTGCATGGAAATAATAATGAAGGTCAGTTTTAAAGCCTAATGTGGTTTACATGTCAAGGTCTAGAGAGAAAAGAGAGAGTGTGGCTAATTAATGGTCATGATAATATTTCAAGGTGTTTGAGCTCATGCAAGAATTTTCAGAGGTGATTTATGATTTTTCAAGTTTTTTCATGTAGTTTGAGGTCATAGTGTGAAGGAAAAGACATGAAAAGTTTATTAGAGGTCTCTCACGTACTCAGAATGAAGGGTTATCAACCCAAGAAGGATTTTCTTGTGATCATTATATGGAAAAACCTTTGAATGGGAACATAATTAGTTCATGTTATATGGGTAAGGGTCTTATCTCAAAATTCTAGGCATTAGTTTTTGGATTAAGGGGTTATGCTTTATGAACAATAGTTAAGAGTGGAAACATGTTTAAACCCTCCTAGAACCCTAATAAAGATTTGATGTTGAAGATGTTGATAAAAAGTGTGTATAATGGATTGGTATGCTCATGTAAGCTATTGGAATTTGTAGTGGACTCTCCTAGGTACCTCTAGATGGTATTGGTTAAAGAAAGGGGAGAGAAAATGTTGAGTTACATGCTTATTTTTAAAGAAGTTGTAGAAGTCAAAAGTTGCATTGGAGATAGTAATCAAAGGGATGTAAAAATAAGGTATAGAATCATGTATCATGTACATGAATTCTTATGGATAAGTTCTAGTCCTCAAGTTTGCTAAACCGGTCATCCAAGTTAGCCAATTGTTAATAGGCCTAGTGGTGTAAATAGTGAAAAACCTATGATATAATGATGAAACCAAGTACATATATATGTTTTTTTATTACTTTTAATAAATTTTCATGTTTGGTATAAGTTTTTGAGGTCAGTGAATATAGTGAAAAAAATTCTCACAAGTTGACCTATCTGGTTCAAATGAGATAGTGAGATATAAGGTCATGAGATTGGTCTGCAAGACCAATATTTTCCATTTGACCATATGATATTTATATCTAATAATGGTATAGTGATCACATATGATAATATACATGCATAAAAAGTCATTAAAAATGTCTATTAAAGTGTTAGAGGTTTAAGTCACCATGACTATGTTTTGAGGTAATCTGGTAGTTCTAAGTGAGTGAGTTGAAGGGGTGTTCTTGAAGCCTTATCTCCTAAGTGGAAGTGTTTAATGCATATGGTGATATTATTTAGGTATTTTATGTTATATATAAGTTATTTTTGGTCATGTTTGTGTGCTTAAATGATGTGTTATCTTTAGTTGTTTAAGACATACTTTTGTATGTGTTCAAAGGCCTAATGTGAACAGTGCAAATGGAATGTTTCAAATGGTTTTTAGACCTAAAAAGTGTCATGGTAATCAGAGGATGTTTTAAAATAACTATTTTATTATTTTATGAAAATTTTGTGCCATTTTTATAGGTTTATAGTGTTACAAGAGGTCATATCATAAGGTAACATGTCCTAAAGTAGGCCTAATAGAATAAGGTCTCCATGAGACCTAAAGAAGGATTTGATATATTTGAGTTATGGATGACCTAATGTAATGATTTATTCTTAATTATAACATGTATTAAGGCATATTATGTGGCCAATATAGGTGGGAAAGTGTGTGTGGCTGACCAAGAGGTGAATGAACAAGTGAAATGGTATATATATAAGGCAGTTTTAGGCCAATTTGTGAAAGTAGAGAATATACAAATGAAATAGCACATTATTGAGTAGAAGGAGGTCTCTTAGACAATAATAAGAGTGTATAGGATATATAATGAATATTTTATAGTGTTTCTACATATGAAAATCAATGTTATATGACCTAATCAGTCTTTAAGAGACATAGTTGAGCAAAGAAGCCTAGAAGGCAGTTTGAGAGGGTTAAAGAGTGTGAAGAGATAAATAAGGTGATAATAATCTATTGTGTGAGAAAAATAGTGTTTTTAAGTTGATAAAATTAATTATGGGGCTGATTTGGTACTGAGCCATCTAGGGGTTGGTACCTCCTTGTAAGTGGGTACTTGCTAAAGCCTAGTTAAGTGGGTGCTTGGATAATTAAGGTTGGTGCTCAATGTGGAGTTGGTGATTCACTAAATTTGGTTTTTGTCTTATAGGAATATAGTCCCTTGGAATATATTAGCGGGTTTTATTCCAATTTAGGTTTTCCCATATATGTGATATGTTCTTATGTTTCATGATTATGTGGATAGGTGTTTATGCTTGTTAGATCTATATGCTTGTTTGAATGGCTCATGATTGCTTAAGTGTAATTGATAAGAAAGGTTTTGAATACATATGAGAAGTTTTAAAAGATAACTAAGGATATAGATGACATTTTGAGTAGTCAAAAGTCTACCAATGATAAGGCATGTCTTGGTTTCAAAGTAGGTCAAAAGGAGAACAAGGAGAATGATAATGCAAATAAGAAAGTCAACCTCAAGAAAAATCTGATGAAAAATTATTTTAGACATCATAACACCATGAGGTATGTATATTAATTTAATGGTTACTATTTCTCATGTAGTCAGTTTGGTCATAAAGCAAGAGAGTGTAGAAGACCTCCAAGAAGGAGTACTCATGGGATTATGGAAGGAGTCATAGTCCACATCATTCAAGATACATTAGTGATGTTGTTTGATTTAATTTTCTCAACATTGGTCATATTTAAAGATTATATCATCATGAATAATCAAGACATAAAAAGAAGATTCAAGATCTTAGATCTTATGAAAGAATACTAACCAAGGTATGGAATCCAAAGATAATCAAGCTCAGTCTTGATCAGTTTATAAGCCAAAGGTAGAGCATAGATCAAATATTGAAGAGCATCAAGATTTTTCATTATTATCTCAAAGTGTTGACCACACAGATGATGAAGAGGCCAAGCCAAAGAGGCTAATGAAGCCTAAAAGGAGATTAAAAGATCATCAATCTTATGAGATCATGGGGATCTAGAAATCTCTTGAGTTTGTGTTGTTATAATTACCTATGGTAAGGGGAAACTACATTAATATTCATTAAGACACTCATCAATTAGCGAAAGCTTGGTACCTATCATGAAGACATGTTGAAGAATGTTGAGAGAGCTGGAAATGTTGTTTGTATATGAGAAGCAAGCAAAAAATTATTCCTTAGTAGTTAGTAGTTGAGCTTGATCTATGTTGAGAAATGGTTTTGGTATCAATATGTTTGAAGGAAGATGAATTATGGTCTGAGAATCCTAATGACTCATATGGTTATCTCAAACTATGAAGATAAAGGGGGAGTCCCTAATTCTTTAATTTATGTTAAGAATATGGTCGCCTAGTGTGTGATCAAAGGTTTGAGTCATATCAGTCCTGACAAGGACAAGGTGAGTGGTCTTGTGATCTAAGTTAATTTGAATGAGGTATGCATGGAGTAAGTAGAAACATGTTCCTATAATGCTTCATATTCTATGATTTGAGATTTTGTTGCAAGAAGGTGTGATTCTAGATGTTACAAGTGTGATCATGTTTATTTGAGAAAAGAGCCAGTTTTAGGAGAATGAATACAAGAGGGAGATGTATCTTTTTGAGAGAATGATCAATATATAATATTGGTTTTAATATAGTGTCTATGAAGAGAAGCATCATCTCAGGGAGATCTTTGTATCTATATGTTGTGAAGTGTCAAGATAGTAAGGTAGAATTCATAAGAAGGATGATTTCTTGAGGTCTAAGGTTCAGATGGTAATTTTTGGAAAACCCTTTGTCATTAATGTCAAAGGGGGAGAAATACCATAATGGGGTGATGAGAATGATCAAGTTTTAGTGTTTTTTATCCAGGAAACAATTTAGGCGATAATTCGGGTGACAGTTCCACCCCAATTGATGACGAAACTTTCGGGAGCCATAACTTTTGCACCATAGCTCCAATTGAATCGCCGTTTAAACCGTTGGAAAGCTAAGAATGAGGAGAATGTCATGAAATGGCATGGATCTCTGATAAATGAAGTTTTACCCAAGAAAACCCAATGGAAGTGCCTCAAATTTTAATTTTAATAGTGCAGTCTAAAAATAGTAAGTTTCTAAAAATAGTAATTCCTCAAATTCTGTATTGTTTTAAATCTTGGAAGTCGAACCACTTAATCTCCCTCAAGATTGGTGACCTTCCACATCCTCACCATATTTTCAAAATGTGTATAAATGAAGAGGTAACCTGAAATGTGAAGACATACATCTCTTCCCAGAGATAAGCATATATTTGTATTGCGATCTTGAGTAATACTACATCTCTTCTCAGAGAATTCATTATTACTATGTTATTTCTATGCTATTGAGATATTTATCAACTAGAAATTTTGAGTTTTGGATCAGTGGTATCAGAGTGGTTTGTCTTGAGAGTGTATGATCCCAAGGATGAGGTTAGGCTACAAGAAGCTTGGGTGGCAAAAAATAGAGCTTCCAAATTTTCCACCTGTTCACTCCAAACGACTTCAAATGGTAGACGACACCGAGACATCCGATCCTTTCAAGGAAATGGTGAATGAAGCTCTCCAATGGAAAAAAGCATAGATGCTACAACAATTTTCCCAAATTCTTCAAACACTTCTGATGGGAAATATTAGCTCCGTGGCTCCACTTACTGGCTCCTCATCCAGGGAACGTCCTTTTAGTGCCCCAACACCCTTCAAGGTCCAGGTAAATTTTGATATTCCTATATTTGAAGGTAAAATAAATGATGATGCAGTAGAAAATTAGTTGGATCAACTGTCTTCCTACTTCTCTATAAATAAGTTCACCGATGGAGAAAAGATTACTTTTGCTCTTTTGAAATCAACATTGCCTGTGAAAAACTAGTGGGAAGTGTACAAAAAGAGGTTTAGTACATATGACATTGGCCTTGATGTGGAACCTACCTAGGATGATTTTGTGGAAGTGGTGAAAGAAGAATACTATCCCATTAGAGCATATGATTATCTGTACATACAGTGGCAACAACTTTGCCAAGGTAAGGACCAATCTGTTCAAGATTACATAGACACTTTTCATTCTTTGTCTGCAAGATTGGGCATTCAAGACAGTGAGAAACATAAGACTCTCAAATATCATGGTGGAATAAAATGGTACATACGGGGGGAAATGGAACTCTTCAATTTGGAAACCTTTGGTGAGGCATACAAATTCATAGTGAAGATTGAACAGAAGCATGGCAGAAATAATACGAAGAGTCAACCCTCAAAATGGAAAAGTGACAAGGAAGGTCAAACATGAGGCCAAAATTTGGAAGAAAAAGGGGTTTCAAGATAAGAAATCCTAGAAAGGGAAGGCTAGAAAATGGTGTGATTACCACAAAACTGGAACTCACTCCAAAGAAGAATGTCAAGCCATCAAGTCATTACTTTCTAAGTCAAAATACTTGACATCTACTACTCTGCCTCATACACAACCCATAATCGAAGAGGATGAAGAATAAATTGTAGATGCTGAGCCTAACACCATTTTCACTTCATCACAGACCCGTAAGGAAAGACCAGATGACAAGGAAATATTTTTCCACTCCAAATTATGGGTAAAAGGTAAGCCTATGCATTTCATTCTTGATAGTAGGAGTCAAAAGAATTTAATCTCTACTAAAGTTGTGAAAAGTCTAAATCTATCCATGAAGCCTCATCCAAATTCCTACAGTTGTGGATGGTTGAGCTCAGGGAGAGACCTCTGTGTCACCCATCAGTGTCTTCTTTCATATGCTATAAAACCATTCCAAGATGAAGTCTTGTGTGATGTGGTCAATTTAAATGTTTGTGATGTACTCCTTGGTCATCCATTCATGTATGAGTGACATGGCATTTATGAATCACAAACCTGAAGGATCACCCTCACTCTTGGAACATGATGCTATAGGGTACCAGAGGTACCACCTCCCACATCTATCTCCCTGATCAGTGCTAAGCAATGCAAGAGATTGGTGGAGAAAACAAAGCAATTTGTTCTCATGGTGGTCAAGCCATAGAAATCCAAGAAGGCTGATGTTGCAGTCCTGACTACACAATCAACACAACAATAGAAGTAGATAGGATGAATCATAGGAGAATATGATGACTTATTCAAGTCACCCACAGGAGTTCCACTGCATTGCCAGGTAAAACATTCTATCGATTTGATCCCAGGATCACCTTTGCCTAACAGTCCTGTGTATCATAGATCAGTTTTAGAGAATGATGAGATAAAAAGATAGATTCAAGAATTGATCCAAAAGGGTCACATCAGACCAAGTTCTTCACCTTTTGGTAGCCCAATTGTCTTGGCACCAAAGAATGATGGAACATGGAGGCTTTGCATTGACTACCGAGCCCTAAATAAAATCTCTGTGAAGAATCGCTATCCTCTCCTTAGGATTGATGACCTGCTGGACCAGCTTCGTGGTGTGAATTTATTCACCAAAATTGATCTCAAATCTAGTTATCACCAAATTCTCATCGATCCCACTGATGTCTGGAAGACTGCATTCAAATCTAAGGAGGGGATCTTTGAATGGTTGGTTATGCCTTTTGGCTTAACTAACACACTTGAAACCTTCATGAGGATGATGGATGACATCCTACGACCCTTCACCAAATCATTTTTGGTTGTCTACTTAGATGACATACTCATCTATAGTAGAACATGGGAAGAACATTTGCAACATGTTCGTAAGGTGCTTCAAACTCTTTGGGAGCACAAGTTGTATGCAAATCTTGACAAATGCACATTTGGGATGACAACAATTCAGTACCTCGAGTACATTGTGAATGAGGAAGGGGTCCATGTTGATCTAGAAAATATTTGGGTTATTTGAGAATGGCCCACACCAAGGACCCTCACAGAGCTTCGTAGCTTTTTGGGTCTTGCAAATTTCTATCGCAAGTTTGTTCTTGGATTTTCACATGTTGCTTGGTCACTAACCCAAGTGACTAAAGGAGGAGCTAAAGCTACATTTTAGTGGGGTGAAATACAACAAAGGGCATTTGAGAATTTGAAGAACAGACTCTGCTCATCTCCTATTCTTGCCTTGCCAAATTTACATCAACCTTTTGAGTTGATGACAAATGCATGTGAATATGCCATGGGAACTGTCATCATGCAACATGGCCATCCTGTTACATATCACAGTGAAACTTTCACTGATACAGTCAGGAAATATCCAACATATGATAATGAGCTCTATGCCATTGTACAAGCCTACAAACAATGGAAACACTACATCTTGGGGAAAGAAATGGTCATCCACACTGACCACAGACCATTGGAATTCATCTAGACGCAAAGCAAACTCTGAAATGAGAGGCATCAAAAGTGGGCCACATATCTTCAGCAATTCCACCTGATAATCAAACACAAAAAGGGGATCTCAAATAAAACTATAGATTGTCTGAGCCACCCACCAATTACTGCACTCACAATAGTTCTGGACCTATGCAGACATGAGACTACCACTTGGGGTGCCTTGTATGAAGCAAATCCTACCTTTGCTGATACATATCAAGCACTTCAAAAAGGTAAACATGTTTCTAATTTCTATTTGCAAGATAATGTCCTCTATCATATGGGGCACATCTGTGTTCCAGTTGTAGAGCAATAAAAGATAATATGGGAAGCACACTTCAGTAGGAAAGCTGGACACTTTGGTATTGAAAATACATTGGCAGTTCTTCAAAAACACTTCTACTGGCCCCATATGTGAAAGGATGTGGAAAGATATCTCAAATCTTGCACCCCATGTGTGATAGCCAAGCCAACAAATAAGAAGCAAGGATTGTACATGCCATTTATAGAACCAACTAGGCCCTGGGAATCCATCTCAATGGATTTTCTCTTAGGTTTGCCCACTTCAAAACATGGTAAGGACTATATTTTTGTGGTAGTTGATCATTTTTCAAAAATGGCTATCATGATTGCTTGTAAGAAAAATATATCTGCTGAGGAAACTGCTCAACTATATTTTAGTCATGTATGGCTCCATTTTGGTCTTCCCAAGTCCATTGTCTCAAATCGAGATAGCAGGTTCCTGAGCATCTTCTGGTCCACTCTATGGAAGATGATGGATACTAAGTTGATGAAGTCTATATCCTTCCATCCACAGACTGATGGTCAAATAGAGGTGGTAAACCACTTGATTGTTCACATGATTCAGATGTATCACTCCAAACATCCATGCACATGAGATGAGGGACATATTTTCATACAATATGGATACAATCGGGCGCTGCACAGCTCGACCAAGCACAGTCCATTCCAAGTATGTTTTGGGTTCCAACCCATGGCACCAACTAATATAGCTATTCCATTTTCCACCATGGAATACACACCTCATGGAATATTTGAGGCAGAAAAAGCAACAAAATTTATTGAACAAATGCAACACATCTAACAACAAGTTCATGACATCCTGGAGAAGATGTTTCAAAAGTATAAGCAACGCCATGATAAACAAAAGATTGCACACCATTTTTCTGTGGGTGATAAGGTTTGTTTGTGGCTGTAGACACCGCAAACGTGTCTGCACCTTGGTTCTCCCCCTTGTCCACCTCAAACCCCTATCCTAACCCTTGGCCTCCATTTGATTAAAATAACCTAAATATTTTAATCAAGTGGCCCCCTTTCCACCCTACCCTTGCCACCTTGGATCCTCCCTTGAATCCCTCCACCTTCCCCCTAGCATTTATTAGGCCAAATCTCTTCATTATCTTCCCCCCACGCCCATTTAAGCTTCTTCGTGACCGTTCTTACCATAACCCCTCGCCCGACGGCGTACAAGAATGGGCAGAGGCTATTTTTAGCCTCTGTCCCCATCCTGCGACCGCCGACGTCGGCGACCCTTCGGCCGACGTCGACGAAACTGCCGGTGTTGGCAGCCTTCATTACCCCTTTTTGCATCCGTTGCAGCCCCTGGACCCTTGAGCTCGCAAACAGAATTCTCTTGGCGTTTTGGTATTTGTCTCTCCTCCGTCTGGACCTCGTGCAACAGCAGCAACAGGTGCAAAGGCTCTGGATCAGGTATTTTCTTCTTGACAAGTCTTCCGTGGCTCCAACAACAGCTCCTCCTTTCTTCAGTCAGCAAGCCAAAGGTAAGCAAAGTCTGGTGTTTCATTTTATTTCTTTTCTTTAGTTTTCAGTTATCTATCCTATCTACTGTTTCCTACTCCTTCTGTTCTTCCCCCTGAGAGGCTGCAAAGCCTTCTCAGGTCCTATCCTCTGTGTCTCTTCCTCTTCCCTGTCCCTCTTTTAATCCAATCCCAGACAACTTCCCCATCCCCCTGTCAACAAAGACCTTGCACAAGGCATCCAATCAGAACTAGACCACTCCCCAGTCCATCCAAATTTGTCCCCGAACTCTGTCTCGACCCCGTTCACAAACCAGACCCGTCCACAGTCCAAAAACCAACTCAGACTCGACTACAGGCCACAACCCCAACCGACGCCGGTCACTTCCCCAACCGACATCGGCAGGATAGCCGACGCCGGCAGATCAGCTAACCGACGCCGGCGACATTTCCGACCTCGGCGACTGTCTTCAGCCCAACAACTCCTTCAGGTAATCATTTTGTTTTTTCTTTCCTTTCTAATTTCTTTGTCACTTCTGTATTCTGGCATTCTGTCTTTTTATCAGTCATTTATCTTTATCAAAACAGTGGGTTGACCTCCCTTGAGGAAGTTTTTACACTTCCGGGAACAAGCTGTTGCTTGGCAACCCACCGCCTCTCCATCTAACATTTTCTTGTCCAAGTTTCCTTTTTTCTTGCAGGTGTCATTCCTCCACAGCCAAAGAGGAGTGCTCACAAGCGTCTGGATTTACGGTGCGCGATCTTTATCCAGGTACTTCCCAAGCCTTGTCCATTACTTTTTTAGTTTCTTCTTTCTCTTAAATCTGAAAAGCGAATTTTGAATAGAAACATCTCTGGCACGCCCAGTGGGACCCTAGGTTCCTCCTGGGTTCCTTTTTCTTCTTCATTCATTTAGGAGCATTAGGTTCTTACCTTTTCTCCTCCTTCTTTTCTTCTCAATGACACTATAAGCAGGACTAAAACGAATCTTTCTTCCTTGCATTCTAGACTAGTCTAAACATCATACTCTCAACCCTTTCTCAAACTTGTCTTCATAACAAACATCACATTTCGACTTGGGCATTAAAACGTATTGCACTTTCATTTCTGCTTGTGCTTGCATTAGTCCACATCTAGTAACTTAATCCGCATATTGAATAAATCGTAGGCACTTGATGTTACACTACCGGACCACATGCACTAAAACGAACATAAAACATACTTGAGACAAGGCCCGACTGGGATTTCATCTCCCAGCGGATACCTTACCCGTCTCGGTAACCCCACTTGGATTTCATCACCAAGGGGGAAGCCCACTCCGTTCTCTGGCGGAGTCTAAACTCTAGGCGAGGTATATCTTGGCTAAGCGAGACTAGCTAACCATTGTAATTGTGAAGTGAGGGGAGCTTGCTCCTTAGCACCAGGCCACGTACCAGACCCTAACACAGATCTTTGAGCACCTAAAACAAGACCCGAAACCATCTTTAGACCACCTTCTTCTAGGACCCATTTTTCAGCCAATCTCCCCAAACATTCATCTAAGGCATAAGCCACAATTTCTAAGGTTAATTCCTAAGATTTATCGCTTAGGCTTGTCTGTCTCTCTCTGTTCTTCTCTTCTCATCTGTTTGTTTGAGTGAGTGAGGACGCTTTCTTCATTGTTTTCCAAGAACCTTTTGGTTCTCTGGAAAACACAGTCACCGACATTGGTTCTGCCATCGACGTCGGCTTTCCCCCTGTCACCGACATCGGTTCTACTACCGACGTCGGCTTCATCTGTTACCGGCATCGGTTATCTGACCGATGTCAGCCGCATTTATTACCGACATCGGTTTTTAAACCGACGTCGGTCTCTGTCACTGTCCTTTTTTTCAAAACCAGCAGCCTGAAACCTGTCCCTTCTCTGTCAAAGACTCCATCCTGGTCTTCTGAAACTGAGCAACACAGTTCCTGAGACCCGAACCTTCTTTGCCTTGCATGGTTTTGACTCGTAGCCAAGCCAAGGCTCTTGTCGACCACGCTAGCCGTCAACCACTTCCGTCCACCCCGTCCGTGACCAAGCCTACAATGGAGTTCAACTCGGAGACCGAAAGAACTCCTGCCCGTCCAACCCCACCGCAGACTCCCATTGTCCAAGAAGGGGACCAAGATTTCGAGCGATTCTTGGACCTCAACGTCAAGGCCTTGCAATATTATCTCGCGCATAGCCGAATGCGAGACTCCTTGGGCAATCCAATCTACGGAATGCCAACCTCCCTTGTCGCGACTACGGCTGTATCGACAACATCCGTAGTTCAACCTTCGGACACTCAAGCCATCGCTTTGACCACTGACCAGACTTTGACCAATCCTCCATGTGTGGCCTCTCCCTCTATCATTGGGCCCACTTCCACCGGGGTTCCAGCCCCTTGTCAACCCCAACCCGCTCGACCGTTATCCACTCCTTTTCAAAACCTTGTCGTCTCTATTCTGCCTACCCTGGCCCCTATCAACACCAGGGTGGCTTCTTACCCCTTGGCCCCCATTACCACAGTCCAACCTCTCGTGGCAATAATGGGCCCAGCTATGTCTTCTACCCAACCACCTTTAGCCTCCACTTCTGCCCCTACGATTAGTCATTCGTACATTGTAAAACCGACTATGTCGCACGCCTCCTCTAGCCTCTTCCAAGCGCCCTAAAACTTAGGGGGCGCGCAACCCGTCAATCCGTCGGCAGACATCATCAAAATGCTGATGGACAAGATGACCAGTCTTGAGACCTCTGTTTCCGACTCGCGCAACACTCTTTCATACGAGCAGATCTGTAACGAGCCCATTCATCCTTCTATCCCAATCAGACCATATCCTAGCCAGTGGGAGCTTCTAAAGTTTTCTCGCTTTCAAAACAAGGAAGACCCACAACAACACTTGCGGGCATTCAGACATGCCTGCTACCTCATTGGCCATGACGATGCGTTACTCTTACGCACGTTTCCTATGTCTCTCTCGGGTGCTGCACTTGACTGGTACAGCTCCCTTCCTAGCCATTCTCTCTTCTCATTCACACAATTGGCTCAGCTATTCCTCGATCACTTTTCCATCAACATAACCAAGATAGTCTCAATCACGGACCTCTATTCTATTCGACAATTCGAGGACGAGTCCATAGCCGACTTCGTTGCTCGATGGAGAGGCCTTATCAACCAACTCTCCTTTTCCTTACCCCAGGCTGAGCTTATTGAACTCTTTTCCCAAGCCTGTGCCAGACATATATCTTCCACCCTGAGGGTTCAAACCTTCCGCACTTTTGACGAGGCCTTCACGATGGCCCGCAAACTTGAGTTGCGTGCCATCGAGGAGAATAAAGTCAAGTTGCAGAGTAAGAATCCCGGCTCTAAGACCAGTGACTCTTCTTCTGCTAAGCCATCATCATCCAATTCTAAATCCAAGGCTTCAGCTAATGCCGTGGTTGTCAGACCTTCATCTTCTTCATCCAATCAGCCTGAGCCATCTACATCTCAGAGCGCTACTCACCAATTCCAGCAAAGATACGTGCAGCGACGATATACTCCTCTCGGAGAATCATATGCGTCTGTGCTGGAAAAGCTTCTTAAACAGGGGGTCCTCAATCTCCCTCAAGCCCGACCTCCTCCACAATTCGATCCCTCACACGCCATCCCTGCGTGGTATAGGGAGCAAGACTTCTGCAGCTTCCACCGTGTTAAGGACCATGACACGGAAAACTGCAAGACCTTTAAGAACATAATCCAAGACATGCTTGAAAAGGGGGATCTCATCTTAGACAATCCGAATGCACCCCCTAATCAGGCCATTGACATCTTCAAACAACCTTTCCCCAATCATCTGCCAACTCAGAACAATGTCCAGACCTTAATTGACGACAATCATGAGCACAATATTCGAACAGTCAATACGGTCTCTCCTTTCATCCCCAATCAACCTCTTGAGGTCAGTCCATCCATCAGTCCATCACATGTGGACGAGCCTCTCTCCCTGGCTAGTTCTCCATTGACTTCTCTCATCTTGGAGGATGCCTCGGCCTTACTAGCACCACCGGTCTCACCATCCTCCTTTTTGTGGCCTATGGAGGACCCGACCCTTCCTACTCCTCAGCCGCAAGTGGAGGGCACCGTCATCCTTGCCCTTTACCCGCTGGAGGAGCCTCGCTCCCCGGTCTCTTCTCCACCCGGGGAAGACCCGGTCTCCCCTTCGTCTTCATCTAAATCTGTCATGACTTCATCACACCATGCATCTAAGACCACTACACCCATCTCGTCTTCAACCTCGCAACCATCAACATCTTCCTCTCAGCCATTTTCCCAGTTAGTGGAGAAGATCAAACTTCTCCCTCCGAGGAAAGTGACGCCTCAGGTGTTGTGGGAGTGTCTTAAAGCCCTTCAACATACCCGCGCCCTCTCATCACATGCCGCTAATCCTCCTAAGACAGAATCTCGTCAGACTCTTGATAAAGACCAGACTCTCAAACCTCGACCAAGCCCGTCAAAACCGAAGCCTGCATCTATCTCGTCTAAACCCATCAAGTCATTTGGCATTCATTCCATCTCCTCCCTCACTCACCCGCAAGTGAAGGTGGACCTAGGCCAGACCTCGACCAGCAGTAGTCTTCCAACCAAGGCGAAGAAGACTGCCAGACCACAGAAACGAATGTCTCCTTCCCCGTCACCATTGCCATCCATTTTGGGCCCCCATCCTTCGACCTTGGCTAGCATCCTTCCCACTCCGGCCTTCAACCAGAACTCGTTGCCTCCTTTGCTTCCTCTGCCTATCTCCAGTCGTCCCTCTCCCAAAAAGACGGTATCAATCACCAAGAAAGAGCCGTCTCCGTCTGTCACCGCGCCATCAACCCATAAGGTGGTACGGAAACCTCTTCTAACCTCGCCTAAGCAAAAGTCCCCAACCTCACGCATATCAAATAGCACGGACCCTCTATTGGGCTCATACTCATTGATATTGCACCGACTTCTCTAGACTTCCGACATAACCCTTCCGCCCATCAAGCCTTTCCAACCTCTCGGGTCCAAGCCCTCCTGGTTCGACGACACGAAAATTTGTTTATATCATCGTACACCAGGACACGACACTGAGACTTGCTGTGCCCTCAAGGCCGTCATTCGCCACCATATGGAGAAAGACACTCTTCTCCTTGAGGACACTCTTGACCAGACCCCGACTCCTTCCTGTCCAACTTCTTCAAACACGTCAACATCTCACCAGCAAGACATGACCCCTTCTTCGCCTCCCATTTTTGAAATCAATGCTATTCGTATAACCACTAGGTCGCAAAAGGACAAGGCCAAAGAAAAAGCTGCCATACCTTGGACCTATCCCTTCGTCAAGCCACCCCTTGCGCCCAAGCCTAAAATTTCTATCCTTGGCGCATCCCAACCTTCTTCGTCTTCCTCTTCTGGGCCAATTCACGACTCCATGCTGAAGCAGCTTCACCAGACACCTATGAAGATGTCTCTTTATGACCTTATCCAAACCTCGCCTCAGCACCGTCAAGCCCTTATCCAAGCCTTGCAGGCAGCGGAGGTCCAACCCGAGGACCCCCAACCACTCGCTGCCCTCGTCCATTCCTTGTCTCCTGTCGTCTCCATCACATTCAGCGATTCTGAGATTCCCACATCTAACACGGAAGATCAGGAGGCCTCCCTCTTCGTCACTGCCTATGTTGATCGGACACACATTAAATGCGTTATGATCGACGGCGGCGCTAGCATCAACATAATCTCTACCCACGCCTTTGATCAGCTGGCTCTTCCCAAGAACTGCGTCTCCAAAACTGACGCGATCTTACGCTCTTTCAACGACACCACCGCCACGACCATTGGCACAGTCATCCTCCACATTCGCGTTGGTCCATGCACAGTCCCGGAGCTCTTCTATATCATCGAAGGAGAGTTTCAATACAACCTTCTACTGGGCCGACCTTAGATCCGTGCCATGGCCTGTATACCCTCCACCCTGCACCGTTGTGTGAAGTTCGAGCATGACGGGCAAGTCCACACCATTCCCACTGACCCTTCACCCTTCAAGACTTGCAACACCACCTACCGTCCCAACGATGTCCTCATTCCCATCAAGCCGTCAACTCTGGCACCGCCTCCATCTGCGGAAGCTTCGACCAGTTCGCAATCAGCGGTTGCCCTCACCCCTCCTCTTCAAGCGCCGACCAAAGACCCCATGGAAGACATCTTCCAACGACTATCACTTGGGGAATATCGCTTGTTGACCCTCGACATGTTCCAAACTCCACAAGAGTATGGACGCCTTCACCTCAGTCCTAATTACGACCATCGGATCGGGACGGTCGTACCTTATGGTCCTCCTCACTTCCAAACCAACTTTGTCTATGGGGGGCTTAATCAAGCTCCTACCAACGGCAATTCCCTCTCTTCACCCCAACCTTGCACATCTGATTTCTCGTTTCTTGGCAACCCCGCCTTTGCACACACTTACCTTCACAGGTGTGCATGGAATGGTTTTGGTTTCAGACGTTATGAGCAGGGCTCCCATCAGCCCATCGAGCCGCTCAATGATCACGATGCCAAGAAACGGTATGGCCTGGGATATCATGACCCCACTCAGGCTCTTTTCGACCTTTGTCCCGAGCCAACCATTGACCAATCTCTTCCAGACTCGCCCATTTCTCCTTCGTCACCTACGGAGTCGGTGGTTTCCATCCCTCCTAGTTTTTTTTTCTATAAACACCATCCGCCTGGAACCCCTGACCTATCAGCTCAATGGGGTGCCCAGGTCTCTCCCTCTCATCTTTCCTAGCATGGTAGAGGATGAGTCGGCAACCATTCACACTGTCCACTGCGTTGATGATGACGCCATCCTTTCCTACATGGGTGCCGATGACTCTTTCATCCAGCGTTTCCTCCCTTTCGAGACCCAGGTTATGTTAAATGAATCTACCATTGACATCAACCTCCCTTCTTCTTCCGATGTTCCTCATGTCTTAAAGATTGGCCAATCTTTAGACGCTCAGGAGCAGCTTGACTATGCCCAGTTCCTTTCCAACCATAGCAAGGCCTTTGCCTGGACTTACAGCGACATGCCTGGCATCGACCCCACCATTGCTACCCATAACATTGTCACCAAACTAGAGGCTAAGCCTGTTAGGCAAAAGCTTCGAAAGATGCATCCTCGCGTTGCGCTCCTTGTCAAAGAGGAGCTTCAACGCCTTCTTTCTGTCTCCTTCATCCAACCCATCGATTATCCACAGTGGGTCTCTAACATCGTCCCAGTTACTAAAGCAACTGGGGGGATTTGGATCTGCACGGACTATCGCGACCTTAACTTAGCCTGTCCCAAAGATGACTTTCCTCTTCCTAACATCGACCAGCTTGTTGATCTCATGGCCGACCATGAAATGCTATCTCTCATGGACGGGTTTTCAGGATACAATCAAATCCTGATCGCACCGGAAGATCAGCACAAGACTACCTTTATCACCCCATGGGGGACTTTCTGCTATCGAGTCATGCCTTTCAGCTTGAAAAATGCTGGTGCCACATATCAGCGCGCCATGACCTACATTTTCCATGATCTCCTCCACAAAATCATGGAGGACTATGTGGATGACCTTCTCGGCAAGTCCAAACTTCACCGCAACCACTTGACCATTCTCACAATCATGTTCTCTCGCCTTCTGCAATACAATGTCCGCCTCAACCCCAAGAAGTGTGTCTTTGGGGTCCTCTCAGGCAAACTCCTCAGCTTCATCGTTTCCTTCCGTGGTATCGAGATAGATCCCGCCAAGATCCGTGCTATCCTCGAAATGCCACCCCCGACCAATCTCAAGCAGCTTCATAGTCTACAAGGGAAGCTCCAGTCCATTCGTCGTTTCATCTCGCAGCTTTCAGACCGCTGCCAACCTTTTCATCACCTCCTTAAGAAAGATGTCTCCTTTAAATGGGATAAGGACTGTTAAGAGGCTTTTGAAGCCCTCAAAGGCTATCTGGTCTCTCCACCAGTCCTCATTCCACCTAAGGACGACCAACCCTTCTACCTTTATATCTCTGCTACCAACCATTCGTTAGGTGCCATGATCGCGCACCGAAACGAGCATCATCGCGAGCAAGCGGTTTACTACATCAGCCGAACACTGGTCGACTATGAAACTCGGTATACTCATACCGAGAAACTCTGTTTGGCATTAGTCTTTTCCGCTACTAAGCTCTGCCACTATCTTCTCAACCACAAAACCTTTGTCGTCACTCACACCGACCCTCTCAAGTACATGCACTCCAAGCCATATCAGAATCAACGTATGGCTCGGTGGCTCATGCTGCTTGCTGAGTTTGACTTCGAATTCATCCAACAGAAATCTATCAAGGGGCAAACCATCACTGACCAACTGGTAGATGCCCCTCTTCCCGACAACCAACCTTCACACTGTGAGTTTCCTGACGAGTCTATCGCTACCCTTTCCACCGATGACACCGTCTACCAAATGACTATGTTCTTTGACGGCTCCAAATGTCAACTCAGTGGGGGTGCGGGGGTCATCCTCATCCCACTCGAAGGGGATCCCATGCCTCTATCTTTCAAGCTCGACTTTGATTGTACCAATAATATGGCCGAATACGAGGCCTTAATTTTGGGACTTCAGACTGCCCTTTCCCTCCACATCAAGTCTATCAACATCTTCGGCGACTCGCAGCTCGTCGTTAATCAAGTTAACAGTTCATATCTCTGTAAAAATGAAGTTTTACAGAGGTATAAGAATCGTGCTGACCTTCTTTTGGCATCTTTCGACCATTACCTCTTGCAGACTGTTCCACGCTCTACGAACAAGTTTGCCGACACCATGGCTTCTCTTGCTTCGCATATCCCGTCTTCATCATCGTCATCTTGCCTTTTTGTCATAGTGCATCGTGTACCTTTGCCTTCATACATCTCTCCTCACATCGACCATATCAACACTATCAATTCTAGCCCACAAGATGACTGGTATAAGCAACTTGTGGACTACTTGTCTCTTTCTGTCACTCCTCCCAACCTCTCTAGCAATGCGCGGCGAGCTTTCATCAAGCGCACAGCTCGCTATACCATGCTAGGGGGTCTTCTCTATAAGCGAGGCTTCGACGGTCTCCTCCTTCGCTGTCTAACCTCCGCTGAAGCTTCTCATGCCATAAAGCAAGTCCACGACAGACTTTGTGGTGGACACTTCAGTGGAAACTCGGTTGCCAAGCGCATCCTTCGCCTGGGTTATTATTGGCCCACCCTTCATCAAGACTGTAGCGATTATGTTCGGCATTACATCAAGTGTCAGCAGCACTCTAACCTGCTTCATCTCCCTAGCCACGCCTTGCAAGTCACTCAGGATTTTTGGCCTTTCTCTCAGTGGGGCTTGGATCTCATCGGTGAGATCAACCCTCACTCGTCTCTTCGTCATCAGTCCATCATCACTGCCACTGAGTATTTCACCAAGTGGGTGGAAGCCATTCCTCTTGTCTCCACAAAAGCCGACAAGATTGTCGACTTCATCAGCAGCCACATCATCTGTCATTTCGGTGTCCCTTACAAAATCATCACCGACAACGGCAAGTCCTTCAAAAACAAGACTGTCCAAAAACTATGCGACTCATTTGGCATCAAACTCAGCTTTTCTTCGCCTTACTACCCACAAGCAAATGGGCAGGCCGAGGCTTCCAACAAAATTCTCACCAAAATTCTCATGAAGGTGGTCCACGATACAGGAAGAGATTGGCACATTCATATTCCCTTCGGTTTGTGGGCCTACCGCACTAGCATCCGAACCTCTACAGGTGCTACTCCCTTTTCTCTCGTGTACAGAACAGAGGCTGTCTTACCTCTCGAAGTACAGATCCCGTCTCTCCGCATCTCCCTGCATGACATTCTCTCCAATGACGACTTTCGTCAAGATCGCTTAGCTCAACTTGAGTTACTCGACGAGCGCCGTCTTGCTGCCCTCAATCATCTCCATGTCTACCAAAGTCGCATAAAGCGGGCCTATGACAAAAATCTGCGAGAACGAGATTTCAACATCGGAGACCTCGTCCTCAAAGAGAATCAACACGTGACCAATATGGAGCGAAGTAAACGAGGCAAATTTGCCCCCAATTGGCTTGGACCTTTTATCATCACGCACAAGTATGGGTCAGGTACTTATCGTCTGTCTTCCCTCGACGGACAGCCAGAACCTGAGCCTCTTAATGCGTTGCATCTTCGACCATTCTTCTGCTAGTCGAGTACTCATCTACTTGACACGTAACTTGAGCTCGTCCCCTGAGCAATCCTCGTCCTCTTAATCCTCATCCCTTTCAACCCTATTCCCCTTTAACAAGTCCTCTACGACCCTTTTATGATGCATAGATGCTTTGTCCTAATAAAAGAGGCGTCCTTGAACTTCTACAGTCTTGTCCGTGACTCAAATTCCTATCAAAAAAACAATCAAAATCAAGATGTCAAAACATATCCATGGTCACAAAATCAAGTCAAATTCAAAAAGACAGACTGATCCCTCTAAGGACAGCTGTACTATCATTGCTGTAGCTAATAGACTGATCCCTCGAAGGACAGCTATTCAAGCCTTTATATTAAGCAAAAATATAGACCACTCCCTCGAAGGATGGCTATGACTAATCTCGCTACAAATAGTGCCTTTCTTAGAAGCTTCCCGCATCGATCAGCTTCGCAACATGACCATACATCAAAAGACATCTCTATGTAGGCTTCCCGCATCGATCAGCCTGCACCAAAAAAAAAAAAAAAAAAAAAACGAGTCACGGACTTGGCTTGTAGCTGTCTCAGGGTCTCCTATAAAAAGGGGCAAGGTTATTCCTGCTCTTAAACTGGGTTACCCTATCTTCCTCCTATCACCTGCTCAAGGGACTTCGAGCTCACTTTAATGTCAAAGTGATTCGATTACCGTTCTAACACCATACTGGTCAACGACGTAATGCATGAACGGGGCTTTTTTTCTTATAACCCCTATCTATGCTTCCTTTCTGGTCCTTGTCAATGAAAGAGCGATTCGCCTTTCACCTTTTCTCCACACTTTGGTCACATTTAACCACATCAATTGTCGACTTATCTCAAACCCAGCCATTTTCATCATCTTCAGCTGACATCATCCTAGACCATTTCACATAGTTTCTATGGATACCAATACACATGGAAACTATCGACCAGACCCAATTTATGTTAAGCATAAACTAATACTTGCTGAAGCATAAATAGACTTCTATCCATTTTTAGCATGCATCCATCACGACTATGGAAACTTGCTAGAGGTGAAAGCCTCTCGACCCTATGACATCAGTAGCATCATCTTACCCTCGTCATTTCAACACATGACCAAGCTCATCATCGACCATTTTGACCCTCGCAGCCCGAACTACATTGGTCTGAGGCCCTATGACCAGGGCTATGTAGGCAGCACTCAGATTCCACATCTTCTGAGGTTAGCTCGACCACCCCCGTTTGTTCGTCTCTTTGATGGACAAACCTTCTCTTCTTTGACTCTTATCACGACAAACCTCCGTCAACTTCGACCAAGACCAATCATCGACTTTGACCAGGACCAATCCATCCCTCTGACCCTTCCTCCCTTTTAGGGAGAACTACATCGGCCTGAGGCCCCTACGACAGGGGCTATGTAGGTAGCACTCAGTTGACATGGGGTCTTCTGGGGTTAGCTCGGCCACATCCTTTCGTCCATCCATCCTCTTGACCAATGACCATTGGAGATCATGCGTACCTCCTTTGACCTTCGACCACTTCCAAACCAATGTTTCCTTGGTTGTTTTTGCGTGTGTGCTACCTCACGGCTGGTTAGCAGAATTGTTCGCAGACTATTTTTGACCCTTCGCAAGTATAGGATCGCGAGCCAGTTGATCCCTACTACTTGTGGATTTTTCGTGTTTCTGGGAGCACTTCCTGAGCCCTGGATACCTGGAACATGACGACCATTTGGAGCTTCAGCTTAGATTGAGTGACCCGATCAGCAGACGACTAAATGCTAGGGCCCGATTACTTCAATTTTGGCACTCCTTGACCCTCGACATGCGACAATTTGACCTGACCCTCTCGTGAAGTGGACTACGTGCAATCACGACTATGGCAGCGTTTCCACTCACTCTCTTCTATCCATTTCTCTGTCAAATCGACACTCGATCTTCGGTTCCCTTCTCTCGACTATTGCTTTGAGGGGGGAACACCTCATCCTTTTTCTGGGGCAACCAACTCCTATTTTTGTCTTGCAGTTCGTCTAGAACAACCAATAAGACAAAAAGGGGCAAATGTAGACACCGCAAACGTGTCTGCACCTTGGTTCTCCCCCTTGTCCACCTCAAACCCCTATCCTAACCCTTGGCCTCCATTTGATTAAAATAACCTAAATATTTTAATCAAGTGGCCCCCTTTCCACCCTACCCTTGCCACCTTGGATCCTCCCTTGAATCCCTCCACCTTCCCCCTAGCATTTATTAGGCCAAATCTCTTCATTATCTTCCCCCCACGCCCATTTAAGCTTCTTCGTGACCGTTCTTACCATAACCCCTCGCCCGGCGGCGTGCAAGAATGGGCAGAGGATATTTTTAGCCTCTGTCCCCATCCTACGACCGCCGACGTCGGCGAAACTGCCAGCGTCGGCAGCCTTCATTACCCCTTTCTGCATCCGTTGCAGCCCCTGGACCCTTGAGCTCGCAAACAGAATTCTCTTGGCGTTTTGGCATTTGTCTCTCCTCCGTCTGGACCTCGTGCAACAGCAGCAACAGGTGCAAAGGCTCTGGATCAGGTATTTTCTTCTTGACAAGTCTTCCGTGGCTCCAACAACAGCTCCTCCTTTCTTCAGTCAGCAAGCCAAAGGTAAGCAAAGTCTGGTGTTTCATTTTATTTCTTTTCTTTAGTTTTCAGTTATCTATCCTATCTATTGTTTCCTACTCCTTCTGTTCTTCCCCCTGAGAGGCTGCAAAGCCTTCTCAGGTCTTGTCCTCTGTGTCTCTTCCTCTTCCCTGTCCCTCTTTTAATCCAATCCCAGACAACTTCCCCATCCCCCTGTCAACAAAGACCTTGCACAAGGCATCCAATCAGAACTAGACCACTCCCCAGTCCATCCAAATTTGTCCCCGAACTCTGTCTCGACCCCGTTCACAAACCAGACCTGTCCACAGTCCAAAAACCAACTCAGACTCAACTACAGGCCACAACCCCGACCGACACCGGTCACTTCCCCAACCGACGTCGGCAGGATAGCCGACGCCGGCAGATCAGCTAACCGACGCCGGCGACATTTCCGACCTCGATGACTGTCTTCAGCCCAACAACTCCTTCAGGTAATCATTTTGTTTTTTCTTTCCTTTCTAATTTCTTTGTCACTTCTGTATTCTGGCATTTTGTATTTTTATCAGTCATTTATCTTTATCAAAACAGTGGGTTGACCTCCCTTGAGGAAGTTTTTACACTTTCGGGAACAAGCTGTTGCTTGGCAACCCACCGCCTCTCCATCTAACATTTTCTTGTCTAAGTTTCCTTTTTTCTTGCAGGTGTCATTCCTCCACAGCCAAAGAGGAGTGCTCACAAGCGTCTGGATTTACGGTGCGCGATCTTTATCCAGGTACTTCCCAAGCCTTGTCCATTACTTTTTTAGTTTCTTCTTTCTCTTAAATCTGAAAAGCGAATTTTGAATAGAAACAGTGGCTCCAGAAGGAATAACTTGCAAGCCCACACAGAAAGATTCAGCCTCTGCGATATGGTCCCTACACCATCACTAGAAGAGTTGTAGAAAATGCTTTTGAGTTGAACCTACTAGCCTACCTTGGTCTGCATCCAATATTCAATGTGGAGCTCCTCAAACCATATCACCCACCTATCTTGGACACTTCAGTTGTAGTAGAACAAATTGACATTGATGAGCTTGATCCATAGAGTTTTGCTCCAGTGGAAGAGGATCAAATTGTGGAACCTGGATGAAGACCACAAGAGGACGCTCTATTCTGCTTTATTGAGTGGTCAAAATGGGCCAACTTAGCCATCAAGGTGAGTGGTTCACAGAGAATCAAATCAAGAAACAACTACCAAACTTGATGGGGAACATTGATGCAATGGGGACCATTGATTTTCAAGGAGGGAGGAAGGATCCAAACAAAAATTTAGGTGACAATTCAGGTGACAGTTCCACCCCAATTGATGACGGAACTTTCGGGAGCCATAACTTTTGCACCGTAGCTCCAATTGACTCACCATTTGAATTGTTGGAAAGATAATAATGAGGAGAACATCGTGAAATGGCGTGAGATCTACTTGATGAAGTTTTACCCCAGAAAACACAATGGAAGTGCCTCAAATTTCAATTTTAATAGTGCAGTCTAAAAATAGTAAGTTTCTAAAAATAACAATTCCTTGAATTCTGTATTGTTTTAAATCTTGGAAGTTGAACCAATTAATCTCCCTTGAGATTGGTGACCTTCCACATCCTCCCCATGCTTTCAAAATGTGTATAAATGAAGAGGTAACCTGAAATGTGAAGACAGACATCTCTTCCTAGAGATAAACATATATTTGTATTGCGATCTTGAGTAATACTACATCTCTTCTCAGAGAATTCATTGTTACTGTGTTATTTCTATGCTATTGAGATATTTATCAACTAGAAATTTTGAGTTTTGGATCAGTTTTTTTATCAATGACAAAGCAAGAGTTTGTTGGCATGTTTTTGTCATTGATGTCAAGGTTGATGTTAATGATGTCAAGGTGCATCTAGTGAAGGTGCATGGTGAGTGGTCATTGAGATATGTGCATTATATGATAAGGTGATATTTTTTAGCATTATTTTATTTATTGGTTGATGTCAAGATTGATGTCAAGGTTTAAGTTAGCCTGAATTTTCCACGAGAGAGAAGAGTGTGGTCATGAGAGTTATCATGAATGGATGTGCATAGTGTGGCATAGTCATGACATGAAGAGTTTTAGGGTGAGCCATGTGAAAAGAGAGTATTTTAAGGCAAGTAATGACTTTAAGGAAACTAATGTCTTATTGTTTCATGAAAGGAACAAGTCAAGTTGTTAGGAGCATTAGAAGCTTAATCCTAGTCATAACATGGTGAAGGTATGAGTTGGTGGCATGATGAGGTGAGTGATCTCAAGCATGTGATAGATTATGAAGGTTATATGAGCATGAGTATGAGCTATGGATGCACTCATAAATGTTTCAAAGTGAGCCTATAGGGATAGGACCTTTAGTCTAGGTCTGCATCTAGACCTTTCTTAAACCCTATCTAGCATAATGAGATATGAATATTAGTTTTCAAGTCAAGTTTGCATATGTAAGCATGGATAGAGGTATGTAGTGTGAAAGAGAGTATTTAAGTGGTTATGAATGTTTTTGTCTTATTTCCATTGTTTATAAATGCATAAGTAGCAAGTATTGAAGGTCAAGTGTTTAAATAGCCTAAGTCTAGTCATGGCATGAAGAGACCTTGCAAGAAGGTATGAGCATGATGATTTGGTGAGATTAGTGTACATAGGCATGATTTGTGGTATGAGGTTGCTTTATTATGTGAGTATGGTGGAGAGTGCATAGAAAGAGGCATAGAGGTTAGTTTTAAGGCCTAATTTGGTTTGCAGGTCAAAGTGTAGAGAGAAAAGAGAGAGAGTGTGGCCTAATGAAGGGTCATGATTAGATTTCACTGTGTTTGATCTCATGTAAGAATTTTCAAAGGTGAGGTATGTTTTTTCAAGTTTTTCATGTAGTTTGAGGTCATAATGTGAAGGAAAAAGACATGAAAATTTATTTAGAAGTCTCTTGAGTGCTCAGAATGAAGGGTTATCAACTCGAGAAGGATTTTATTTGGCTCATTAGATCATCAAACCTTTTTATGGCAACCTCATGGTTATGCTTTATGAATGATCATTAAGAGTGGAAACATGTATAAACCCTCCTAAAACCCTAATAAGGACATGATGTTGAAGATGTTGATCAAAAGTGACCAAAATGGATTGGTATGCTTAGATAATCTATTGGATATTGTAGTGGACTCTCCCAAGTACATTTAGATGGTATTGGTTAGAGAGGGGAGAGAGAAAATATTAAGTTATAGGCTTATTTCTAAAGATTTTACTGTAGAAGTCAAAAGTTGCATTGGACATAGTATGAAAATAGATGGAGAAATAAGGTAGATAATCATGTCTCATGTTGATGAAGTTTTTTTATAAATTTATAGTCCTAAAGTATGCTAAACTGGTCATCCAAGTTAGCCTACTGCTAACAGGTCTAATTATGTAAATAGTGAAAACCTAGGTAGCAGTGAGAAGATGATTACGAATGTGTTTTCATGATAGAATGATGAAACCAAGCACATATATATGTTTTTTTTATGAATTTTAATACATGTTCATGTTTGGTATAAGTTTTAGAGGTTCATGAATATAGTGAAAATTTTTCTCACAAGTTGACCTGTCTAATTCAGATGAGACAGTGAGATATAAGGTCATGAGATTGGTTTGTAAGACCAATATTTTCCATTTGACCATATGATATTTCTATATAAAAATGGTATAATGATCACATAGGATCATTTAAATTCATCATAATTTATTTAAAATGTTTATATAGGTTTTGGAGGTTTAAGTCACCATGACTATGTTTTGAAGTAATCTGGCAGTTCTAAGTGAGTGAGTTGCAGGGGTGTTATTGAAGCCTTATCTCTTGATTGGAAGTGTATAATTAATATGTTGATATTATTTAGGTCATTTAGGTTATATATAAGTTATTTATTATCATGGTTGTGTGTTTAAATGATGTGTTATCTTTAGTTGTTTAAGATAGACTTTTATGTGTGTTTAAAGGCCTAATGTGAACAATGCAAATGGAATGTTTCAAGTGGTCGTTGGACATAAAAAGTGTCATGGTGATCAAATTATGTTTTATAAGACATATTTGACTTTTTTATGAAAATTTTATGCTATGTAGATAGGTGTATAGTGTTCCAAGGGGTCATAAGGTAATGTGTCCTAAAGTAGGCCTAGTAGAATAAGGTCCCCATGAGACCTAAAGAAGGATTTGATCTATTTGAGTTATGTCTTACCTAATGTAATGATTCATTATTAATTTTAATGTGTCCTAAGGTATATTTTGTGTCTAATATAAGTGGTCAAGTGTGTATGGCCTACCAAGAGGTGAATGAGCAAGAGAAATGGTATATATATAAGGCAGTTTTAGGCCTATTTATGAAAGTAGATAATATACAAATGAAATAACACATTATTGAGTATAAGGAGGTATTTAAGACCATAAAAGGAGTGTAGAGGATCTATAATGAAGATATGAAAATGTGTTTTCATATGAAAATTTTAGGTCATATGACCTAATCAGTCTTAAAGAGACATAGTTGAGAAAAGAAGCCTATAAGGTAGTTTGAGAGGGTTAAAGAGTGTGAAGAGCTGAAGAAGATGATCACAATCTATTGTGTGAGAAACATAGTGTTATAAAGGTGATATGAGTTGGTGCTAATCCATATAGGGGTTAATGGCTCCTTGTGAGTGTGTGCTTACTAAATCTTAGTTAAGTGGGTGCTTGGCTAGTTGAGGTTGGTGCTCTATGTGGAGTTGGTGCTTCAATAAATTTGGTTTTTGTCTTATAGGACTATAGTCCATTTGTAGAGATAAATGTGTTTTATTCCCATTGAGGGTTTCACACATATGTGATGTGTTCTTATGTTTCATTCTTATATGGAGAGGTGCTTATGATTGCTAGATCTATATGATTGTTTGAATGGTTCATGATTGCTAAAGTGTAATTGATAAGAAAGGTTTTGAAGACTTATTCACCCACCCCACTCTCAATTATTTTTATTCCAATATGGAATACCTTTGGCACATGTGGGATGCCTTTGTAATATGTGGGATAGAGCTTATTGATCTTTACATTTAGTATTATATATTTTATTCTTAACATCTAGTATTAAAGTGTTGGTTGTGAAGATTTGATTTCTAACATCTAGTATTAGAGCCATGGTGAAAAAATCCATGTGTGAGTGTTTTATGTTGTTGGCTAGTTGTGTGCAAGTTGAAGCTACTGTGATAGGAGGAGAGACCAACTTGGATATTAAATAAGAAAAAAAAAATTATGGTAGGTATCTCTATGTGGATCAAGGTGGAGGACCTCTTCATGAAGATCATTTTATCTTCATGTTTTTGAGGAGAAGCCTGTAGATAAGTGGAAGAGAAAGCTACAAAATATTTTTCAGACAAGTCAAAATCCTACATAGTGTTCCTATTTAAGATGAAGCAACTGTACAACTTTAAAAGTAAGCTAGTCTCCTTTAGAGGAGGTTGAAGATAAGGCATGACCTTGTTGTAATTCTTGGAAAAAAGCAGAAGGGGTGTATGATGTGGTATCATACTGACCACATGTTGTTAGCTGAGATGCATAACAAAAATCTATGGAAAGGAAGGAGGTATAGAGAAACCTGAAGCTATACTTGTTTTGAAGTAGTAGAAGATGATGATGATGCGGATGTAGATGAACAAGTGAGACCTAGTGTTTTTAGAAGGATAAGGTCATGTGTTTCAACATGTAGTAAAGCATGATACATTTTGGATGCATTTTTTAGGCTAAAAAACTTAGTATGTGTATTTGTGTACTGAGTAGTGCGATGACTTCCCTAGAGATATGATAGGTCCACTTCTTTCATGTTGATAGCTAGAAGGCTATGTGGAGAAGTTTGGTTTTGACTTCTATAAGATATTATCTCCTCACCAATATAAAGATTACTACATTCACTTGTTATTTATGGATTTGGAGAAATGTTATTCCTACATGGTGATCTCTCTTAGGGAGAGATAGATACATGGATGAGGTAAAAAATTGTTGGTTTACATTTTGAATAAATCATTATATGGGTTTGTACAGATGCCACACATGTAGTACAATATATTTAGTACCTTCATGGAGAGACAAAGTGTTTTTATAACATGTTGGATGCATGCCCCAACATGATCACTATTGTGATGGATCAAGTGACAAGGATGCGATGAAGGTGGTATGTGGAGCAAGCAAAGGATGAAGATGCACAAGGATGGGAAATTAATGAAGTAACCCACTTCTTGAATTATTGAGTTTTATTTCTATTAGATTACATAGAGAAAGCCCAAAATAATATGTGATTATATTCAACACATAGATAGCCTAATATATAGGCAAGATACAAGCACCTAAAAATATGGAGGTAGGTGAAATAAAGAGTTGACGGGAATAAAAAAATAAAAAACCTGTGCAATAATAAAAAAATATTGGCTATAACAATATAACCAAACACATAAAATCTTAATTATTCTAATACCCTCCCTTAATTACTAAACCAACTATTTTAGTTGTTATTATAATAATATGATTAAGTCTATACAAAACTCAACCAGTGTATATTGTTGTTGCCTCTGCAATGATGTATCCAAATATCCCTATTGTTGCTAATCCATCTTACCAGCGTACATGGGTAATGTGCTATTGCAACTGATAAGTAGTGTAAGAAATGGTATTGAATACTAGGTTCACTAGATTCTGTTATTCCTTGAATTGTTGTCATGTCTTGGATGTGTCATGCTTTACCTATTTTTGAGAGTGATAAAGTCTAAAAAAAGTTTAGAATATACATCAAGACTAAATAACATAACATATCCTCTAAGTGATATCCATGTGAACAGTTATTGACAACTTAACACCTATTGCTCTCCATTCTTGTAGAATTTTGGGACATTTCTTGTGCACAACACTATTGTGTTTTCTATTTATGCCCCTTCCTTTTTCACCAACACCAACTATTTTAGTTGTTATTATAATAGTATGATTAAGTCTATACAAAACTCAACTAGTGTATATTGTTATTGCCTTTGCAATGATGTATCCAAATATCCCTATTGTTGCTAATCCATCTTACCAACGTACATGGGTAATGTGCTATTACAACTGATAAGTAGTGTAAGAAATGGTATTGAATACTAGGTTCACTAGATTATGTTATTCCTTGAATTGTTGTCATGTCTTGGATGTGTCATGCTTTACCTATTTTTGAGAGTGATAAAGTCTAAAAAAAGTTTAGAATATACATCAAGACTAAATAACATAACATATCCCCTAAGTGATATCCATGTGAACAGTTATTGACAACTTAACACCTATTGCTCTCCATTCCTGTAGAATTTTGGGACATTTCTTGTGCACAACACTATTGTGTTTTCTATTTATGCCCCTTCCTTTTTCACCAACCTTCATGGACTAATTCTATTTCGGTTTGACTTTGGTCTTTGAACTTGTGCTTGGTTTCAATACCTATGAAACAATAGTAAAGGAAAAATTAATCTACTCTTCACCTTGTACTTCCCTTTTTCTTGACCTCGAACATTTCCCTTCCATCAAATAAGGCAATTTATCCTTTTAAACATCTTGCACAGGTTGGTATGGTACCACTTAGGCCTTTTGTGTTAGTCTTCTTGATTTTATTGTGAAGAGTTAGAAACACTCTTTTCATCACTAGAACTTGACTCCTCTGGTTTTTCCATCTTTGAACGTTGTTCAGCTTTAGTACTAGAACTTGTTCTAAAAACATTGTCAACAAAAACCACTACATTACTTTCAGTAGATTTACCATTATTGTTGGAAATATTGTCATTGATGTCAAAGGTTTAGTATTATTGGTGATAAAGGCCCCATTGCATTTAATGTTATTTATCTTGGCTAATATGAGTTAATATTTATTTAATATTAACGAATATATTTTTGGTTGCATATGAGACAAAATAAGGGCCCATGGAGAAGTTGAAGAGTCACGGGATAAAGACAAAAGAAGGATGGGATGCGTTTCCCCATGAAGAGTCATCTTGGGGAATACCAAGAGTCACTAAGTGAATACAAAAGATTAAAGGGCGAATTTCTCATGAAGGGACACTTTAAGGAATACGAAAATTCACCAAAGATAAGGACAAAAGTGGGAAAGACGTTTTTGGTCATGAAGGGTCACCACATGACTTTTCAAATGCTTGGATATGAAGGGTCATCCAAGATTGGTGCCATTTTCCATGAGGAATGAAAGGTCACAAAGGGGGAAGGTCAAAGGTCATTTGGAAAGCTATAAATAAAGGCTTGAGTAGCCATTTGTAAATGTGGATGTGAGAGGTTGATTTGATATTGTAATATTTAGCTTACAAGAGCAATTATGAGAGATGTTTTGTATTTGTTATATCTAGATTAGAAGAGCAAAGGTGAAAGAGAGGAAGGTGATGTTGTATTGATCTATCATTTGTTGAGATAGCAACATTGAGAGATAGGTGTGTGGTATACACAAAGGGGTTGGTGCTCCTGTGGGTTGGTGCTCACGAATGACAGCTGGGTTGGTGCTCGGAAAAGGGGTTTGAAGCTCCTGTGGGGTGGTGCTCATGAACTGTAGCTGAGGTTTGTACTTGGCAAAGGGGTATGGTGCTCCTGTGGGGTTGTTCTCATGAATATATTTGAGATTGATTCTCCGTGGTTTGTCCCACATTGGGTTTCCACGTTATATCTAGTGTCTCTCTCTATCTTGTGTGGATGTTTATTGTTTTAGTTTTATTGCATATCTTGAATGTTTGATTAAGTGGAATTTGGTTAAAGGAAATATTTATAAGATATATAATATACTGATTCACCCCCCCTCTCAGTATATTCCATGCTTAACAATTATTAGAAAATAATGGTACTTTCTCATCTACAAGAAAATCCCTACTCACCATAATTCTATATGTAGAGACATCTATTAAGTTATATGCATTCTTATACTCACAATAGCCAACAAACATGTATTATTTGACCAATATAGAAGCAGTAAATCCAAAAACATGAAAAATTACTTACATCCAGTGTTTTTCATAACCATGCTTCTTATGGTGTTATATTTTACTCAAATTTAAAAGGACTTTTATTCAAGACAAACACTATAGTGTTGATAGCTTCTACCCAATACTCATATGGCATATTATAGATATCCACCATACATCATGCCATCTCCATCACTATCTTATTTTCCCTTGTCATGACTTAATTCTACTGTGAGGACCTTTGCATGTGTATTCCTCTTTCCTTGCATAATTCTTTAAGTTTCCCAGAGTTAAACTCATGCCCTTTAAACAATATCAGAGCCTTTACCAATTTCCCTCCTTATTTATCTCCCATATCTTTCCAAGCAATAATGTTAGAGAAACATTCTAACTTTCTATGTAGGGAACAAACCCACATTTTCCTAGAAACATCATCATTGAATCAAAAGTAGTAGAAAGTTCTAGAAATAGATGGTGTCCACATTAGACCATACAATCCCCATGTACCAAATCTAATACATTATGAGTTTTCTCTTGCTTATCAATGTCAAATGAAACTGAAAAATTCTCATTAATTTGACATCCTGAACATACATTATGACTATTTTGAATAGAAACCATTCCATTCACCATCTTAGTATGACTTAATGTAAGTGATCATAACTGAGGTGACCATACCTTTTATGCAATAGTTCACTAGATTTGTCCACCACTACTAGTGCATGCTCATTACCTATTCTAGGATCAACCAATTTATATAGACCCTTAACACCAATCCTTATAGAAATGGATTTCTTATCACAGAGATTCTGAACCATGTGATTGTTTCCTTTAAATTCCACATAAAGGTTAGGTTTCATAGTTATTTCACTAATGGAAAGAAGATTTCTATTCATTCTAGGGATAAACAAAACATTCTAAAAAGTGTACATAATAGAATTCAATGAAATTTTAACATCTCCATAACCTTTCACATTATGAACCCAACCATCACCTAAGAAAATTGTTTCATTACAACTAGTATCTTTAACAAAATTTACATACCAGTCTCTATGGCATGTGTAGTGTTGTGAAGCCCCTGAGTCAAAGTACCATGTTATTCACTCCTCTGACTAGTTATGTGATGCCACATATACATATTTACCCATAGAACTGTGTTCATCTTCTTCAGTCATATTTGTAGATTATGACGGCTTTATCAAATCATATTGTCACATATAATAATCTTTCTTGAAATGACCAACTTTCTTACAATAGTGGAATTTATACTTTATTCCAACCACTTCTAAAGGCCTCATCAATGGATGAATCACTACCACTATAGTATCTTCATTTTTCCATAAACTTTTGTCTAATGAATGCACTCTCATTCGATTCTAATGTCGATGTAGTTAATTGTTCCTACCTTATCTCCTTATGTAATGACAATGTGGACATATTTTCAAAGTCCAAAGTCTATGTCTCAACAATCATGTGCAAGGATTCCAAAAATGACTCAAATGAAGGTGGAATATTTTTCATAACTAGAGCAATCAAATCTTGCTCATCAACAGGGTTCTACATAGCCTTCAACTCATCACTGATATCCTCTATTTGTAATAAAAATTTAGAAATGGATCCACATTCCCACATCTTAAGAGAAAATAATAATCTTTTCAAATACAATATGCTAGCGGATTTAGAAGCTTGATATATAGAAGTAAGACTAGTCCATAAAACTGATGCAATAGTTGTATTTCTGACCTTGGAGATTAGATTATCTGCTACTAATAGTTTTAACAACATAAGAGCCTCACGATGACATTTATCATAGTCATCATAATTAGTGGTAGGCCTTTGATATTTACCAAGCACTATTTTATCAAGGTTATGATAGTCACATATTGTTAAAACTTTGTGACTCCACAAACTAAAGTTTTTCCCAGTTAATTTCTGAGAATCTGGTAGTAACAGGTGTTGAATACTAGCCATTTGACCTAGTTTTTTCATCAAAACAATCAAATGGGAAAAATGTAATAAATTTTATAAAAATTCCTTCTACACACTGATTATATATTGACACTAAACAAAACTCTGCCAATTTTTAGCAACAAACTCAATACCATTTGCAAGATCTTAAATTTTCTATCACTGAAATAATTAAATCGGGAAACCTACAACTCCAATTTATTAATTCTCTCTGTCCACATCCAAATAAAAAACCTAGAAAATGATGAAATTTTTAACTTCTTGGATGCTTCCATGATTATTAATTAGCGGTAGGCCCCCAATAACCCATATTGGCTAAAGTTTTGATTTATTTCAATTAAAAAATTAAAAATAATTGAAATAATAAAACATTACGTTAAAATTTTCATAAAAATAATCAACCAATCAAAAAATTGGCCTACCTGTGAAAATTTAGGCATATATTCTAAGCTCATTTCTTAGCCAAATCACAAACTATCCACACCACTATTGAAGTTATGAATTAACACACAATTTCACCTTTTATTCTGCTAAAAATGATTAAGATTTGAATTTTTCTCCTCTCCCCTGAACTGTATAGTGCCATACACCATACAACATGCCTAGAAAAATAAACAAGGTTGAAATATCCTAAATTGATTCCATTGACCTTCCTTATCCATCAAAAACCACTAGAGCCAAGAGCCAACAAAAATAATGAAAACAATGAATTTTCACCTCCTAGGCACTATATAACATTGTACGGCTTGAGTGAGAGGAAGAAATAGAGAAAAAATAAATAGAGGCTAGGCCTCACTTCTCTCTTTCTATTTCTCCTTCCTCTACCTCCAGAGACCTTCTCTAGCCTCATGTCTATATTTCTAGCTTTCTGTCTGGTCATGAGTGAAATTTTGATTTTCTCTCTCTCACATCTTTTCACTAGGCTCTTTATGTTCCACCCTAATAAGATCTATTTGGCTAATTGATCTTACTTCTCAAATAATATCCAGTGGATATTCTCCCTCCCTAACAAGATGTTTTCATAGAGAAATCCTCCTCTTGAATATTACCATATTATATTACACAGATAAAGCCCAAAAGAATACGTGATTATATTCAACACATAGATAACCTAATATATAGGAAAGAAACAATCACCTACAAATATGGAGGTAGGTGAAACAGAGAGTTGATAGGAATAACAAAATAGAAAACTCATGAAATAATAAAATAATATTGGTTATAACAATATAACCAAACACATAAAAGGTTAATTATTCTAATACTTCCAAAGAACATCCTATAATACAGTAGAAGACATGTTGTGTCATGTGTATTGGATTCATTAGGAGTAGGATGCCTTGTTATGCTATGATGAGCACTAGACTAGATATTCCTAAGTAGTGGGAGTTATGAGAGGTTCATGGTAGAATCTTGATTGGAAGATTGGTCTATGGAGAAGTGATTTGTCACTTTAGTGTTGCAATTTTCTATAAAGGGTAAGATGTTGACAAAGCCAGTCAGGATAGAGAAGTTTTAGTAGTGTAAGAAAACTTCTACTAGGTTTATGTCAGGGTAGTAGTGGAAATTGATGGACAACTCATTGTAGAACACTTAGGTTTGGTAAAAGCCTATGTATATTGAATTCAAGTGGTAGTATGTTAGGATGTGAAGTCACTATTCATGAATCACTATTCATGGTGATGTGGCATGTTGGTGATGTGGCTAGATAGTGATATGGTTCGTTAGTGATGTGACATGGCCCACAATGGGTGGTATGGCCCTTGGAGTATCTTTATGTTGAAAATATGAAGATAAAGAAATGGGGTAAATTTATCCACTTATTCACATGGGTTGGATTTTGTGGATGAATGTGAGGACATGATGATAGTGAATCTCATGATTCTATTTAGGCATGTTCTTGTGGGGTGCAGTTTATCTGTGAGCTCCTATTGGATGAGGTCAAAAGTTGGGAATTTTTTGACTCATGTGAAATAACATGGGAAAGTGGGGGACAAAGATCACTATGCTAGATTGAGGTCACATGTGAACTAGGGAATAAACCTTTGGAGTGAACATGGAGTGGTCAAGGGGGAATTATGAGATGCCATTCAAAGCATGACTTAATACATGGGGGAGACATGGTTCCCTATTCACGAATAGTGCTCCCTATTATAGGATGGCACATTTTTTCCTCTCTCTTATTTATTCTCTTAATTTTGTAAGTGTTATTAATAGTATAAGCTTCCTTATTGTAATTCATCATGTTAGAGGATCCATGCAATCTTATGTTTCCATGCTTGGAGGTTGGATCCTAGAGGCATTATTATGCTTGGTTCACAACCTAAATGTTTCAAGTGTAAACATTGAGTGTTTGGTTGTAAGCACTAAAGGATTTATTGTAGGAGTTGTTATAGAAGAGAGTTTGATGTTGTGTAAATATCAAGTCTTGAGCTGCCATTTTGCCCATGGTTTTTTACCTTGTTTGTTTTGCAAGGGTTTTCCACATAATCTCTTGTGTAATGTGTTTGCTATGATCTAGGAATATGACTCAAGAGAGGATGGTTAGTATGGTGTTAGTTTCAAAATAAAAAAACTAAAATAAACACACTAATAGCATAACATCTCTAGGCCTAGACACTAGGGAGAGCTTAGTTAAAAAAACAAATGATAAACATAACTAAAAAGAAAGGAATGAAAACACAATAATTTCTTCACCTTCCTTGAATGATCTAAATGTCTTTGTAATAGTGGCTTGCTCGTTTTGTGCTCATGAAGTCCTTGGCAATGGAATCTTGGCTACCTCCATCTCTCCTTGGCACCTTTGGCTTGTGGCTTGGCTTGGATTAGAATTAATTTGGCATGGTAACCTTGATTTCATGAAGCTTTTATAACTAATCCTAGATTATAAATTTGCATTCTCAAGTCTTAGAAATGATGTGGTGAGGCCTCCTATTTATAGATTTTTGAGATTGATCAGAATCAACATGAACCGTCCATCTCAAGATTGAGATGTGTGGTTGAGGATTAATTCAATTTTAGGAATTAATTTTTTAATTATCCTCATCATTACATTAGAAAAAGGGGAAATTAAGAGGCATGGAGGGCATCATGGAAGGCATTGATGAGGCATGGAGGGCATGAATCCTGATATTTCTGGCATTTATGGCCTAGGAATGTCTTTCCAATAAATGAAGTCACCTGATGATGCAGTTATTGAATATTCATTTCTAAAAATAAATTTTCAACAAGTTTCCATGGAATTCTTGATTAGGCCTTGAATTGGATTAATTAGCTCTTAAGCATGATTAGGCACTTTGTACACAAATTACTCAAATTGATCAAAATGCCCTGTTATTGGTCTAAAATTTGACTGGATTAGAATTAAAAGTCAATGTCAGATGCATTGGAACCATATTTCCATTTAGAGTGTTACCAAAAAAAAATAACAAAGGCCTGTGTCTTGTGTAACAAATTTGATAGGAAAGATCAATCTAGATTAGCCAAGTGCAAAATTGGCATTTTGACTCAAAATGAATTGATCAAAGTTAGTTGGCCCATAAATTGCATTACCCCATTTAGGGATACCCTAGCCAAAATTGGCACTTGAATATGTTAGGTTCAAATATTTTAGCATGCTTAAGTATTTTTAGGCCAAATTGTGCATTTTGGGTGAAAATTGGTCAAAATCTTGATTGGAGGTTATCGATGGCCAGTTTTAGGTGTCTACAATTTACCCCTATTTGGAAAGGTGTTGCAAGCTATAAGCAAGTACCATCTTCTCAAAGAATGAGAAATGTATTGTATGCTAAAAAGAAGATGTTGGTTGAAGAACAAAGCTCTAAATGGTTTGTTTGGGAAGCCTATGATGATGCCTCCTCAAGTGAGTGGTCGTCCCATTTATTGATGGATGATCCCTTGAAAAGAAACAAGAAGAAAGATGGAATTAACCCATGGTTGAGATTAATCCAAATGAGAAAATTATTGCATGTATTTATTTAAAAAGGATGTTGATTTTCCCAAAGTTGGTTATAATTAGGAATAAAATTCAAAATAATGACTTGCCCATAGGTAGTTATAATCATTAAGCGGACCTAGATTGGCTAAAATTGATGGTGCCCCAATTAGGGATGATTAGCAAGCATAACTCAAGGATATAACTTGGAATATAGATTAAAGAGGAGTGGGTGAAAAGTGATGAAATAGATGGATAGAGGAATAATATTGATCATTATAAATGATTTAGTTGTACCTGCCAATGAGGAGATGCTCATCTTGATTAGTAATGATACAACTAGAATGGTCAAATGAGTAATATTGATCAAGGTGGGTGGGAGAATTTTCCAAGGTGCCAAGGAGAAACTTATGTATCTCCATTTATTATAGACCTTTTTGAAGTTGATTTTTGTTATAACATGTGATGGTAGGCTTCATGATAGAACACCATGAAGACTTGGCTAAAATATGCATAAGGACTGACTCCTGATCCAATAAACACTCAAAAAAATAATGCACCAATGATAAAAACCATGATGGCAATGTTAATGGATGAATATGGATGGACTCAAGAATAATGTGCACAAGGAATCACCCAATGAACACATATAGACTGAGTCGAGGCAACAGTGCTAAAAGTAAACAAACAAGCAAGCAAGCAAGCAAACAAACAAACAACTTGAAATAAACAAACAAATAGAAAGCCTAAAAATAAAAACAAAAGAAAGCATCTTAACAATGACCATGCCCCAGTAAGGTGGATCGAGGATAACTAACTAGGCTTAGACATAACAAATATTTTTTGATTTTTGAAATGTTATGAATGTTTTTGGCATTTTCAGGTATCTTAACTTGATCAAGAATGACAAGATACTTGCTCACAAAATGGTGAGAGCATTTGGCTTAGGTTGCTCATAAAACTATGAGAGCATATGGAAAGGGGGACTGAGGTGACCTCAACATGAATTGAGCATGAACCACATATTCCTAAAATGACCTCAAGTTATAGTAATTCTATCCACACAAAAGCTAGGGAAAAACAAACTAGGTCCCAACAAGTTCTTAAATCTGGAAAATGGCCAGTCAAATGAAAACAATGATGGCAAGGTGATGTGGTAATGCATGGTAAACAAGTGTTTCCCCTAGTTTTCACATAGGTGGTTATAACTAAGAGATAATAACATAGGTCAATGATACTAAGTTTCCCATAGGTAGTTATAATTAGTAGCAAGACTAGTGAAACACTGATTTGCCCATAGGTGGTTATAATCAGGATCACATAAATAAGCTTAATAGGATGAAAGATATCTTGCCAGATCAACTGTCACACTACTTTCATAAACTATCATTGAAACATAGATTAGATTGATTGTTGAAACTTGATCAAAATCCTCTCACAAAAAGTGTAGGAAGAACCAAAGTAGCCAAGATCAAAATAGGATTGGGTAGGCTGATTAAAAACAAGCTTTGGTCTAAATAGCAATAAACTGATAGGATGGTGTGGTATTACTAAGGATAATGATGGTTTTTGATAGATTGGATAAAATGGTAAGAGGATTTCGCCCAAGTGATGGGGTGAATGGCTGGGTACTTCGACAATGGAAAATGGATATGTAACAATGGTAATGGCATGGTACATGTTTTTGGCTTGGGTGTGGTTTTTGATTCTATTGTTCTTGTTGATGAGGATATGCACATCCTAATAAAAAAATGATACAAATATAATAATTGATCATGTTAATTACTAGCCGACGCCTCATATGAATAACTGATCTATCAATAACTTGATGCAAATTTGGTTGTCAAGAATGCTTTTGTGATCTTCATTGGTTGTTGATTTTGATTCCTTAAAACATTGAGACAAGGTATCTTTGTATCCTCTACAAAGGAAAGTGTGGCCATGTATGGTAGGTTTGTTTGTGAAATGGAATGGTAGATGATAATGGAATATATAATGCTAGGGAAACAAATGAAGATCAGGACTTTTAGTCACACGTAATGTTGTTGATGCTAGATTCAACATAATTTTGGTTGTGGTGGGGCCAAAGACTTGTTCTCTCGATAGGACCACCATATTTTATATTTTTTGATATTGAGAGTAGCTACCAACTGATTAGGCTGTAGATTAGAAGTTATTTTGATTTTATCTTTGATTTTGTCTTTATCAAGTAGTGAAGAACCTTTGTGCTCAGATATTGGTGCCTCAATGAGGTTTTCACTAATGAATTTGAATTTATTATCCCATAGCACCTATGATAAGGTTTCATTAAGGAATGTTAAATTTTGACTTTGATTGTCTTCTAACACTTCCAAAAAAATTTCACTAGAAGATGTTGAGTTCTGACTTTAATTATCCCCTAGCACCTAGGAAAAGGTTTCACCAGGAGAGTGTTCTTATACTATATGAATGTGGTCTTGGCCTCATTGATCTTATTCAACTAAAATATTGACATGGATGAAATTGAACAAAGTGTGATTCTATCATTCTCAATCGACACTTGTGGGAGATGGAATGCCAATAATATGGCTATTTTGGTTGATGGTAATGGCCTATGGTATGGTAATGGAATGGGGAGAGGTTGCATAATACTCATAGAAGATACTAGGATAACTTGTGTTGAATATGAAATATTCATCCTCAAAAACTATAGAAGGATCACAAATCTATTCAAATTGATATGTAATGCATGCATAACTAATGTTGCAACAACCATGAACATATTATTCTTATGAATCTAATTCCAACCTAAGGAACTCTAAATCCAATGTTGAGACTAATGTTGATTCAAATTTTGATGCTAAATCTAATGTTATTTCAAAAATATAACCTAACTCTAACTCTAATTCATCATCTGATGGGTACTCTGTTACAATGATGTCTTATTGAATGTTAAGTATTGGATAAGTAACAACCTGTAATGGCATGATGGGCTCTATAAAGATTGGTTTGTCAAAGTGAGACTCCTCTAGGATTGGAAAAAGGTCAAGAGACAACTCCTTAGAGATTGGATTGTCAATAGGAGGCTCTTGAAAAATAGGCACATGGTCAAGGCAATGATTTGCCCAAAGGCAGTTATAATCATTAAGAAGTGACTCAACAAAGACTGGATCATCAGAGTGAGACTCCTTGAAAATTGGTATAGGGTCAATAGGTAATTTATCATAAGCTGACTTATCACAAATGGTTGATTCAATAGAAGCATCTTAGATAGGTTGGTTCTCTTGGCCTTGGTTTCCAATGAGTTGGAAAATACCAGTTTTGAACACAACTTGGTCTTTGAATGATTGGATTAGTTGAGGTTTGGTTGGGATTGGTACTAGATGAGGAATGACTTGTGGTTAGATAATGGTAGGGCCTTAGGGAGCATGATTGATCACATGAGCCAAAGGAAAAAGTCTTGAGATGATAGTGATAGGGCATTATGGGGATTGATTTCCTGCACAAGCCAAAGGACTAGGTCCTAGAATGATGAAGGGGTGTTTTACAGCTTTAATTCTCATATAAGCCAAAGGATGAGGTCTTAGTATAGAAATGGTTTGGCATTGTGGAACTTGATTGCTCACACAAACTAAAGGATGAGGTCTTGGTATGGGAATGTTGTGATATTATGGTCTTGGAATAGAAATGGTATGCTGTGGTGGAGCTTGATTACTTTCACAAGCCAAAGCATCCATGTCTTCTTCATAAACCATATCATCCCAATCGTGAGTTGGCTCATAAGTTGGTTCTTAACTATGTTCCATGTAGTGATTATTGTAAAGAGGGTATAGATATGTATCCTAAACAACATTATGTATAGTTGGGTCTTCAAATTCCTCCTCACAAGCCTCTTCATACTAATAAAGTTCTCGAGTTAGATTATAAGTTTTTCATGACTTTGTTCCCATGAATGATTAATATGAGGCAGATAAAAATCTATCTCACAAACCATATTAACATCATTGGGGTCTTGATGAAAGCCATAAAAGTCATTTTGTGTGGCCATTCTATCATAAGTTGGATTGTAAGTGACTCCACCATAAATTTAGCTAGACATATCTGCTTAAATGATGAAATCTCTAGAAAAAAGGCCTACAGTTCCAAAAACTTTGAAAAACTATGTCTAAAGGAAAAATGGTTCAAGCTTAGTCAAACTTGGTCGAAGGGGTGGAGTTGTATCTCCAATATGGTCTAAAAGTGGAGTTGTATCTCTAAAATGATTTGTGTTAAGACTTGGCATAAAATAATCTAACATCAAATGTCTAATGTAAAATGTCATACACACAAAAGGTCAAGTGTCTAAATAAAAATTAGCATGTCAAAGGTCTAGGTCAAAGTGTTCCAAATAAGGTCTAAACTAGGAAAGGGAAAAGTTGAGTTACTAGGTCTTTTTTCCAAATGTAGAGTCAAAATATAAGCTCAAACAAATAGGCATATGCTAGGAATTTTGGCCAAATGGCATCAAAATCTAGACTTGAAACAAAGGCTAATGTGATTTGATTTAATCTAACAAGTTTGGAAACAACTTTGACATAAAGCTAACACATGGAATCAAACAAAAACATGATTAATTGGCATAAGGCATAAGATAAAAGGCTCTTTGAGAAAGGTTGTGTTCTCCAAAATAAAGGCACAAATAATGATGAGGATAGGCATTAAACAAACAAACCATCAATAGTTTTCAAATTTGGATAATCCATTAACTGAAGTTATGCAACCCAAAAGAGAAAGATATGTGTATCAATCACATGAATTAAGGCCTAAACACAAATCAATCAATGTTTGAATCTAAAATTGACAAGGCTAATTGAAAACTCAATGGTGAAAACTAGGATTTGACTAAAAAAGCTAGACAAGATCAGACAAAATGATGGCACATAAATGAGGTCTAAATGGTTGATGTGACATGGTTTGAAACAAACATTTTTTTTGGCACAAGGTGAAACAAGTCTTGAAAAAAATTGAGCAGCCTAATGATGCAAGCATGCTTGAATGATGTGATCTATGTCATGATTCAAAAGAATCCAAGGAAAAATGGTTTTAACATGATTTGGGTAGCATAACACTACCCTCCTCAACTCAAATGACACACACACAAACAAGTTTAATGAAAATTTCAAGGCATAAGTGTGGTGTAAAATGGCCAGCATAACACCTCTTTAGACAAAAGAGTGACATATAAAAAAATTGGTTTTGACATGGATTTATGAATAAACAAACAAGTTTTAGTCTCAAAACATACCAAATAAGATAAATGACCAAAATACACTAAGTATGATCATCCAAATCATAACAAGGGTATGGGAAAATGGGGTTGACTAAACTATCAAGCTTTGAACGTCTCTATGGGAATCGATTACATAATGACTTTCATGTCAAATAATGCAAAATAAAAGCATGGAAATTGGGTGACCGCAACATTGGCTAGTTGTAAAAAGGTCTAATCCTTTTTACAACCACTACATCTTGCTATTCTCTCAGTGTAGTGTGATGTCCAAATGTAGAAACGTCCTATGTGTAACACTAATTAGGAGCCAAATGAAGTCAATGTTGGGAGGTGAAACCCTGGGTCAAAGCTTCCCTAAAGAACTTGTGGGAGGTAATGACATCCCCCTCACAAGCCAAGTTTGCATAAAAAATAAAGAAAGCATGAAATAGAAAGACTTTAGGATCATTTTCAAGGTCACCCAAACTTTGATGAGTTTTTGGGGAGTGCTTTAGATGACATTATTTCTAAGCCTTGGACTAGGCTACTTGCAATATGAATGGAATTTTTGATTCCAAGGGTTCCCTATAGGGGACAAATGGAAGAGCATACACACAACATTCCTCTTTTTTCCAAACAAATATTTAATCTAAACAACTATTGCAAATAAGAATTGACAAGTGTGTTTAATTTTAAGCCCAAATAAAAGTGAAGTGGTGTTCATTTAACCCCTTGGTCTTAGTTGCAAACTTTGAAAGCATTCATCATAAATATCTAAATTTTTTAAACACCAAAACAAAGTTCCTATTTGATTTTTAAGCATGCAAAAGGTGATCTGAACATGTTTTGAGCAAATATCAAGCTTGGTCCTGCAGCAAAAATGTTAGCATGTCCATTAGCTTTGAGGCTCTTTTTAGTTTGAAATAATGAACTTTGGAAAAATAGATCTCAGGTCTATGTTTTTGGAAAAATACAATGATCAACGTTAGTTATATACAACCGATGATAGTTACTTTGGCTAACCAAAATCTAACTAATGTCAGTTTTGCTAACCGATGTCGGTTAAGCTATGTAACTGATGTCAGTCTTACTTGTCGATGTTAATTAATGTGTAAAACTGTGGCAACCAAAAATGGAAAAATAAAGTTAAAAAATCAATTTGAAAGAGTTTAAGGGTCCAAATAAATATTTTAGAGTTGTAAAATGATCTTATTCAGGTGTGAGATGCATCTAGTCCCACTAGGTGTGTCATAATATGATCTAGGAATTTGACTCAAGAGAGGACGGTTAGTATGGTGTTAGTTCCAAAATGAAAACAAAATGAAATAAACACACTAATAACATAACATCTCTAGGCCTAGACACTAGGGAGAGCTTAGTTAACAAAAGTAAATGACAAACACAAGTAAAAATCAAGGAATGAAAACACAATAATTCCTTCACCTTCCTTGAATGTTCCAAATGCCTTTGTAGTAGTGGCTTTCTCAACTTGTGCTCATGAAGTCCTTGGCAATGGAAACTTGGCTACCTCCATCTCTCATTGGCACCTTTGGCTTGTGGCTTGTCTTGGATTGGAATCAATTTGGCATGGTAAACCTAATTTCATGAAGCTTTTAGAACCAATCTTGCATTATAACTTTGCATTCTCAAGTCTTTGAAATGATGTGGTGAGGCATCCTATTGATAGATTTTTGAGATTGATCAGAATCAACTTGAACCATCCATCTCAAGATTGAGATGTGTGGTTGAGGGTTAATTCAATTTTTGGAATTAATTTTGTAATTATCCTCATCATGACATTGGAAAAGGGGCAATTAATAGGCATGGAGGGCATCATGGAAGGCATTGATAAGGCATGGAGGGCATCATGGAAGGCATTGATAAGGCATGGAGGGCATGAATCCTGATATTTGTGGCATTTATGGCCTAGGGATGTTTTCCCAAGAAATGACATCACCTGATGATGTAGATATTGAATATTCATTTCCAAAAATAAATTTTCAACAAGTTTCCATGGAATTCTTGATTAGGCCTTGATTTGGGTTAATTAGCTCTTAAGCATGATTAAGCACTTCATGCACAAATTACTCAAATTAATCAGAATGCCTTGTTATTGGTCCAAAATTTGACTAGATTGGAATTGGAATTCAATGTCAGATGCGTTGGAACCATATTCCCATTTACAGTGTTAATAACAACATATAATAAAGGCCCATGTCTTGTGCAAGAGATTTGATAGGAAAGAGCATTCCAGAGCACCCAGGTGCAAAATTGGCATTTTGACTTGAAATGAACTGATCAAAGTTAGCTAGCCCATAAACTGTATTTCCCCATTTAGGGATAACCTAGCCAAAATAAGAAATTGAATATGTTAGGTTCAAATATTTTAGCATTTTTAGGCCAAATTTTGCATTTTGGGTGAAAATTGGTCAAAATCTTGATTGGAGGTTATCAGTGGCCAATTTTAGGTGTCTACATTTCCTTCTTGTCTCATGTTTTGTAGATTTTTTTATTCCACATTGATTTATACTCACATAATAGGACATAAATTATTGATATAAATATGATACCATTTTTGCACTTGAAGTCAATATACACAAGATTTTCCATACCTATGTATTCCATCATATAGTTATTCATAGATGCCCTCTACCACCCTGACACAAACCTAGTAGAGGTTTTATTTCACTACTAAAATTTATCTACCTTAATTGGCTTTGTCAAAATCTAATCCTCCATAGTAGATTGCAGCACTTGAAGTGACTCTTCACTTCTCCATAGATCAATCCTCCATCTAGGATTCTTTAATGAACTGTCTCACAACTTCCACTACTTGGGAATATATGGTTTAGTGCTCACCATGGCATCAAGAGGATTCCTACTCCTAATGAATATAATACACAAGACATAGTAACATGTCTTCTAATTTATTATAGGATACTCTTGAGAAGACAACTCAAAATGCAAGAAGTGGAGTACTTCCTTGTTTTCCTATCCTTATGCATCTCCATCCTCATTTTACTCCTCATACCACCTTCATCACATCCTTTTCACCTGATCCATCAAAATAATGATCATGTTGGAGATTGCATCTAACGTGTCATCGTCACATAACAACAACATCTGCTAACCACTTTGGCTCTCCATGAAGGTATTGAATATCTTGTACTATATGTGTTACTCTTGTACAAACCCATATAATGATTTATTTAACATGCAAACCAGTAACATTTTACCTCATCATATATTTATCTCTCCCTCAAAGAGATCACCATGTACGAATAACACTACTCTAACTCCTTAAACAACAACTAATGCACATAACACTCTTGATATTAGTGAGGAAATAATCTCTCATAGAAGTCAAAATCAGACTTCTCCCCATAGCCTTATAGCTATTAACATGACATAAGTGGACCAATCACAGCTCCAGGGAAGTCATCAACCTACTAAGTGGACCAATGCACAACTCAATTTTTTGAGCCTGAAAAATGCATTCCAAAATGCATTATATGCTCTATCACATGTCCAAACACATGGCCTTCTCCTTTAGAGAACACTATGTATCACTTTTTCATTTGCATCTTCATCTTTCTTATCCTTAACTACTTCAAAATAGGTATAACTTTAAGTTTCTCTATACCTCCTTCCTTTAAATGGATTTTTCTTCTACATATCAACTAAAAACATGTGGTTGGTATGATACCAAATTATACACCCCTTTTGTTTTTTGCCAATAACGATAACAAGGTCATGCCTTGTCTTCAACCTTCTCCAAAGGATACAATCTTGTTCCTTAAGTTGTATAGTTGTTTCATCTTCAATAGGAACACTATGTAGGTTTCTAAATTGTCTGGAAAATATTTTGTAGTTTTTTCCTCCACTTATCTACGGGTTTCTCTTTAGTAACATGAAGAGAACAAACTCTTCACCAAGAGTTCCTCCACCTTTCTCCACAAAGAGATACATTCCATAAAACTTTTCCCTTTTTATTTAATATCCAACTTGGTCTCTCCTCTTGTCACAATAGCTTCAACTTGCACACAAATAGAAAATAATAAAAAACACTCACATATGGAGTTTTTCACCATGGATATGATACCAAATGTTAGAAATCAAAGATTCACAACCAAATATCTAATACCATATGTTAGGAATAAAATAGATTTGATACTACATAATAAGATCGATAAGCTATATCCTACTATGAAAGTATAAATCAATGCAGAATAAAACAAGCTACAAAACATGAGACAAGAAGGAAACACATTACACAAGATATTACATGGAAAATCCTTGTAAAACTAGAAATGAAAAAAACCAAGGGAAAAATGGCAGATCCAAACTTAATATTTACATAGCATCAAACTCTCTTCTACAACAACTCCTTTAGCAACTCGTTCAGTGCTTAAAACCAAACACTCAATGCTTACACCTGAAGCATTCAAGATGTGAACCAAGCATAAGAATGGCTCCAAGATCTAACCTCCAAGCATGCAAGCACAAGCTTGCATGTATCCTCTAACAGGATGAATTAAAATGAGGAAGCTTATGTTATTAATAACATTTACAACATAGAGAGAATAAATAAGAGAAAGGAGAAAATGTACCATCCTATAATGGCAATCACTAATCATGAATAGGGAACCATGTATCCCTCATGTGCCAAGTCAAGCTTTGAATGGCATCTCATAATGGCCCCTTGACCACTCCATGTGCACTCCAAAGTAATATTCCCCCCTTCAGATATGACCTCAACTAGCATAGTGATCCTTGTCCCCCACTTTCCCATTTGCTTTCACATGAGTCAAAAGATTCCCAAATTTTGATCTCATCTAACAAGAGCCCACAAACAAACTCCACTCCATAATCACATGCCTAAATGGAATCATGAGATCCACTATCATCATGTCCTCACATGCATCCACAAAATCCAACCCATGTGACTAAGTGGAGAAATGTGCCTCATGTCTCTATCCTCATATTTTCAACATAAATATGCTCCATGGGCCATACCACCCACTATGGGCCATGCCACATCACTAACCAATGACATCACCATGAATAGTGACTATGAATAGTGACTTCACATCCTAACATACCTTTAATGGTTTAGTAGTGGGGACAATTAGTTGATGGTGTAGTGAAGTTTCTTTTCAGTTTGAAAAGTCAAAAAGGATGAGTTGATGCCAACATGCACATAGTTTGTGTGTGTGCTAGTTAATAGTATAAAGATTATGACCTAGATTTTTAGTGACCAAGATACAAGATTGGGAAAAGCACAATGACATAAAGACATGTTAAAACAACATTAATACACCTTTTTCTGGGATCAAAAAATGCCAATGACCCAAAACTATTAACCAAACATTCTAAAACTAGACTAGAAATAAAATCTAATGTAAACAAAAGTAATTTTAACATAATGTGGTTAAATGTTGATCATTTAGAATGCTGTCAAAAATCTCAATGACAATCAATTTCATGAGACTAGATACATTGGGGAGCTCTTAAGACTATTATTGATATTTATAATTTAACTTCACCTTGTTATTAACACTATATTTAAATACAAAACTAAAAATACAATGCAATATGATACCTATTCTGAACATCTGATGTCAAGAATAATGTCCTTGATGAAATTGAAAAATCTCAATGTTATCAAAGTTTTCAAAAGAAAAAAGTAAGGTCCACCATGCTATACCATTAGGTTTTATTGGAATTTTGTAAAATAAAATCCTTTACCTCATTAAGGAGCTCCTCATGTCCCATGATATCAACAATACATGCACAATGTTCCATTCTTGTTGTGATGCCATGATTGGTAACCATAAAATAAAAGTAACATGGAATTTCACCTACAAAGCCTACATAACTTACTCATGTTATGCATATGCAACTATCATTGCATTCCATAATACCATGAACCTTATAGTCGTTTCATTGAATACTTTGTGTGCATCCTCTGTAATCCCATATTTTGTATACATGTAAACAATGACATTACCAATAATATCATCCATTTCAAAACTAGTTTAAATCATTTCCCATTAATTTATTTTAGACATTTTGTCAAATATTTCAAATGCATTTTGTATGATTTCAAATTCTTGCATAAATTTCATTCATGAATTTCATCAAATAATTGGCGTGCCTTCCCATGCAACATTCTAAGGATTTCATTTTAGGAAAGGCTGGACATATGCTAATAAGGGAATTTGGCTTACACATTTTGTTAAACATTTTTTGTGAATTATTTATGAGCCCAAACATATCATACTTGTGGATAAATTTAGCACCTATAAAATATTTATGTGAAGCCCTATAACATTTAAGGCATAGGAAGGGTGTTTTCCCTAAAATCTAAATTTGGTTGGGTACAATTTCATGACTTTGATCTCCACATTCCCAATTCAGATATTTGATCAAAGGTTGGAAAGAACCTCTATTTTCCCAATTCACATAGATCCTATAAAATTATTTAGACAATAGAAATTGGCTCTGGTACCATGTCAAGGTTAATATGATCAATAATAATTTGTTATCCATGTAACTTAACAAGGAAAATAAATGTGCAAAACTTGAAATAATGGATCCAATAAATGACAAAGAATGAATAACACATTACACAAGTTTAACATGGGAAAACCTATACAAGGAAAAAAAACCCACTGCATAAATCAACATCTTCCATTAATGATTAGAGGAACATACAATCACCTAGTTCAAAGGGAACCATCCATATATAACCCATAAATCCTTTCTTCTCCCTTATTATCAATACCAATTTATTTGTATTATTTACACTACAATAATGTACTTCACATAATTATCTTCCATTAATGATTAGAAGAACATACAATGACCTAGTTTCAAAGGGAACCAACCCTACATAACCCATAAATCCTTTCTTATCCCTTCTTCTAAATACCAATTCCTTTATATTATTTAGTACAACAATGTACTTCACACAATTATCATTCTCATATATATTTTTACATTGAATGATTTTAATATATAGAAGGTGATTGGTTATAACCGTAAATGGTAATACCTTTTCAATTTTACAACTAATTTAATTAGTTATTTTATTCATATATTTTTATATATTTAATATAAACTTTAGTAGATATGTTTATTTTTTATTCTGGGTTTACAATTCATGTGTCCCCACAAATATTATATGCTCTAAAAATAATTCAAAGGGCATAGCCAATAGATAATGTCTAAAATTTTTAAACACCATAGCTAAATCTTCCCTCTCTATGGTGGTATAATAATTTTCTATAGATGAGAGCTTCCAAATTATGAAATAGATGGAGTGATCAAGGCCTTCATCCCCTGGTTGACCCAGAACTGCTTCCACTACTATTACAGAAGCACCACATGAACATGAAATGACTTATTCCAATCAAGAAATACCAGATCATAGCTATGACTAACCTTTACTTTAGATCAATGAAAGCTGCCTGACATTCAAGAGTTCAATCAAATTTTGTGTCCTTTCATAGTATTTTCTCCAATTGTGTTGAAATATCAACATATCCCTAGATAAACATGAGATAATGTCTAGTATGACCCAAGAATGATCACACTTCAGATGAGTTCATAGTAGGTTTTAATCCCATAATTACTATGATCTTTGTTTGATCCATGAGGATTTCATCTCTATAGACATGTCCCAATAAAATTCCAAAAGGTGTGAAGAATAATCATTTTTTCAAATTCAATGCTACTTGCAGAGCCCTACACCTTTACAACATAAGTCACAACTTTGAAAGGTGATATTTGAAAAAATAAAATATAACCCAATCATCCAAATAAACTTCCAATAAGTCATGAATAAAATCTTCAAAGGTAGTGACCACAACTATAGAAAATACAGTAGTAGCATTTTTTAGACTAAATACATTACCTTGTATGTAAAACATCCCCATTCTATTGAAAATGTGATATTTGTTTGATCTTCACCTATGATAATAATTTGAAAATACCCACTGAAGTCATCTATGAATGAGTAAAATTCATGTTCTATGATTGATTTTAAAACTTTGTCTGTAAATGGTATAGGGAAAGGATCATTTACACATGCATCATTTAGGGCTATATAAACATTACACTTAGATTTATCCTAATTTATTTAGTTGGATCATCATATGGATACATAGTCTAACGTCTAATTATGGTAGATGATTCCTTCTTCTTTCATTAAATCGATCTCTACTTTGAATTTCATTTTCATGTTCTAGTTCAACCTATATGGGAAGTTTTGAATGGGCCTTGTGCACTCTTTAAGCTCAATGTTCATTTCTCCTGATGAAGGGCCTACATCCTTAAATTTTGAAAATTTAGAGGGAGATATATCCTCATAATATCAAAATACTTGTAATCCCTCTAAAATTTGGTGTTGTATCCAATACTCTCCAATGGTCACATGTTTTGGTACATAGTCTATACCAATGCTTTCCATTACTTTTTTCATGGCTCCTGGTAGATATTACTGAGACCATAAAGAATGGAGTATCTCAATTTACTTTCCCATTCCTACTCTTCAATATTGATGTTTTATAGTTGTGTATCTTATGTTTTCTCTACGACATTATCTGTAAGCTCTTCCATCTCTGGCTTTGGTTCAAATAATCTTTTTAGGTCTAAATATTCTTTACTTTCACTAGATTTTACTTTGTTCTACATAATACAAAATCATGTTACAATATTTAAATAGAATGTATTCTTTCACATTTTTATCTTGGTAAATCTTGATGTCTTTTTTTAGTTCCATTATTGATTCTTCTTGTGAACTTTGATTATGCTCAACAAGCATGTCCTCCTCTCTTCCATGATAGAAATATTTTGTAGAGGCTAATGCACCATAAGATTCTTGTTCTAAAACATAAAATTTGGTATGAAATATTATTTAACCTTTGGCTAATTTTTATTTTCACATCTACATTCTTGATGCATGTACTAGGTGCTTCATAGAGGTGATAAGGTATGATAAAATACATGCACCCAATACTTTGGTTCTACACTTGAGATTACCATAATTACACACATATATGAATGTGAAACTTAGGACACTAAACCTCTTGAAATAATGGAAATTTATTTGGGATGGAAGCCACAAATTGTAATCTATATATCATCATTTCTTAGTCTTCTTCCCATTGTAGTCGATTTGATTTATGCACTGTGCACCAAGTCATAGCTAGCCCTTTTAGTCTATATTTTAGTGCACTGAATATTTGATCTCTATTGGTGACATATTGTTCCAATTGAAGATAAATTTTGTTAATTATTCTATTGAAAAGTATGGGGTAACTATATTTCATTAATCATGGACCATTCTCATGGGCCTTGCTTCATGTTCCCCCTTACACCCAATTTAATGTGTGTGTATTTGAATCACCACTTATGAAAAATGTAGATTACCATGGTAAAGTACCCTAATTTATGGGATTGACATAATCCACATCTATAAGAACCACTTGATATAAAATATCCACTTCTAACATAGTTGGATATCACAACAACAAATAGTTACATTCCTCCATATAGAATTGTGGAATAGGCCCAATTATATTGACAAGCCAATATGAAAAATGTTATGTTATCTTTAACTATGGTAATTATTATAACTATTGTGTGAAATAATTGAATTTTTTGATTTGATTCAAGATTTGACTTTACAAACTTTAAACTAAATATCACCTTGGTATGCATAAGGTGATGCAGGCTCTTTGGGAATGATGTAAGGCTTACTCTCAAACATGTTCAATGGTATGATAATGATGATGTATCTTGATGTGCCTTAAAATGATTATCTAACATATTATATTCATATGCCCATTTCTTCTTGATTAATGTAGGATAATGCATTTCATCAGTTTTCATATCGATGACTTCAAAGTATACATGTAAACTTAGTTTAGCTACTTTTATCTCCACATCCTCTAGCCTCCAAAAGGGATCTACTTGTCCATAGTTTGTGAGACTTAATATCATGGGGATATAACTAAGGTATGTTCTTCTAATGGCCTCTTGATCCAAAATTTTAGTTAATGCAAAACACTCACTATTTACCAATTTTGGATACTCGTGGCAATTTTCTCAATTTCTATATTTTTACATGAAATTGGCTTATTTGATTAAAAATCAGGTTAGATACTAATTAAAAATATTAAATAAATTAATATAAATAGATAAAAGCAAATCAAATTGATAATTAAGTTCATCCTTTTGGGGGCTACATCTCTCAGTCTAAAATGCACTCAAACCAATCTATTAAATGTTACAAAATATACTTTTCATATAATGTTTACACCAAAATATGACTTTAGTCTACAAAGATAAACATTGATCTACATCTAAGAAGTGATTTTAATAATATTGTGTATGGAATTTGTTCCTTCTTGCATAAAAAGACGCTTACTTATTTCTTGCTTACTCCCCTTCAAAGGGAGAAAACAAGCCTTTCTATCTTCCCCTTTTTAAATACAATAATGAGCCTTTTATAATGTTCTAATGCCCTTGTTTTATGTTTTGAAGCCTTATATTTTTACCCAATACTTTTGGATTCAAATCCCCATTCCATTGCCTTATTTTTAGGCTCAGATAAGGCTTCCACATATTTTGGATGGAATTTAATCCCTCATTAGTAAGGATTTTTAATAGTAATGTTTTAAATAAAATTTTCAACATCATATGAATTTGACTTAAGACCAATTGTAGTCATATAAAATGCAAAATTGGATGACTTAAGAAAGGCTAATGACACCCAATCCATAGGTCTTCTTACTTACTTACACAACCCTTCTAGGTTATTCTTTCACTGATTCCCAATCATCCACAACGTTTCGTACGTAACCCTTATAGACATAAGAAACTCTTTCAGGGCTAGATCCATCCCCCAAGTCTTATTCTCTCTAGAAAATAGCTCCCAACTTGGACATGAGTGCTGAAACATAAGGTGTCTTAATTTTGGCATTGTTGTCCAAGTGCAAAATTGATCTTAACGGTTAGATTATTTTAGATCCTTATCCTTTTTCTTATTGGCCTAACATGAATTCATTTAACCCATGATCATTAATTTCTCTATAAAATGCCATTTATATTCTATTTATAGGGGTTGACACTCATTTACAAGAGAGAAACAAAAATACAAGTAGGTAGACTCAAGCACTCTTCCCTATTCTATGCATACAACCTTCCAAGATCATTTCAAGTTTATTCAAACCTTTGCATCAGTCCCTATCCATCTAAAGTACATCCAGTTTCACATCTATTTGCATTTATCATACACAATTGTACCAAGCACTTCAATGGGAGAACTACATTAGCTTGATCCCTCCTTAAAGTATTGGTATGTAGGCAGCATGTCCACACATGAGGTTAGAAGTGCATCTAGCGTATCTTTTACACACTAACCCCTTCTCTATCTATTCCAAATTTACATTCAAGTTCAATCATAAAGATCTTATAAGGATTTAAATATTAAAAACAAATGCACAAGGAGCTCTGTAGGCTTCTAGGATTTGATATTTCACTAACAAGGTAATATAGGCATATCGAATAGAACCCAAAAAGCTTAGACAACCTAGAATATAGTGTTAAAAAATGACTATAGTGACAGACAATAGGGTGTCCCACTTTTGGTTCTCCTATCCAATCTAGAAACAAACCTTATGATCTAGTTTCTGATAGTTTCTCAGTCTTGCTCTTCTAGTATTAGACCCCGTCTTAGTCTAGATTATTTAGAATAAGCTAAGTTAGATTTCTCTTATTTATTACTATATTTAAAAAAGGTAAAAATAAAAATCTATTTAAATAAATCAATAACATAATTCCTGAATATTATATATTGATTTACTTTGTTCAAACCTATTTATTTAATTAGGAATAAAACTCTATTATTATGTAAATAACAAAACATTTGGTGAACCTAAGTTACTTCAAATTTTGCACAAAAACCCTAGAAACCCTAGGGATAATTATTTTTTATTTTTTTCCATAATTTATTTATTTTTCCTATATTTATAATAATAAATCTACAATTTAATTTCAAAAATATCACATATTTTGTTAAAACCCCAGTTTCCACATACTAGGTCCTTTTTGCATACAAACACATTCCAAACACTAGGAAAAATATATTTCTAATTTTTGAAATATTTTCTGATTTTTCTTAAATTTTTCAAGAAAAATTCTACAATTTTTATATAAATTCATATCAAATTTTTAAAATGATCATACTAATTTTAAAAATTCATTCAATAATCTCTAGTTGCATTAATTAGCTCTCAGTTATTTTCCAGTACTTTTCCAATCATTTTCTAGATTTTTACTTGCATACTTAAATTAGAATTTCAATTTCAATTTCAAAAATTCATAGTATTTTGCAAAAATATCACTCTTACATCCCTAGTTACATGTACTAGCACCTATTTTCTTCTTGAGGTATCACCTTACATCCATAATCAAATTACAAAAATGATTCTCACTTATGTACAAATTTTTCTTACATTTCTTGCAAATAACAAGGAAACCATAATGGGTCCTATCATGTACATGAATGACAAAGTTTATCATATGATAATAAAAATCTTGATCCTTTGAATTTCATGCTTATGTTTCATTATATGGGATGATATTATAAAATTCATTGCAAAAAATGCACAAAATTTCAAAATTCTTTTTTCATATTCTCTTTTGCTCGTACAAAATAATTACCAAATCCATTTTTATAAACAAATTTTAATTGTTATTTTACATGTCAAAAGTTTATATGCCTTTAAGAAAAAATTCATGATCTCTATCCTTTACTTTCTATCTCTCGTATGGAAAATGTTTCAAGTTTATCATGATAAACACATTAGAAATGTCATAGCACATGTCAAAGTTTTTAATGTATTCATGCACAAGTTCATGCTTTCTATCCCTTGTTTACTATCTCTCATGTGGAATGTTCTCTGTAATCATATTTCTATATAATTTATAACTCCACTTACATGCATTTTAACCCATATACATGGTTTCTACCTAGATGTATATGCCTCCTTGGCTACTCTTGTTTCAATATCATATTTCATGCAGAGGAAAGAAACACCTTCGCCTCCTCTCCCTAAAGAGGGTGATAGCTACTTTCCCTCTAACTAGGTCCATGATATCACCCCTCCAAAAGGTAAGGCAGCCTATACTATTGTCCTAATGCATACATTCAGCTTAAAGTTTTTTCAAACTGTCTTCAGCATATGTGCTTACATGTTCAATCGAAAGCAACTAGGGTTTGCACTTGTGAGACTCTAAGGGATCACATCACTAGTATGAGCAAGTTAATTTCATATTTACAAACATAGAATCAGCTATTACATGAAAAGATCACAACATTGGAAAATCAAATTATACTACAAAAACCTCAAAGGCACCCTAGTGTCAATCATGTATATACACCTTTAACTAGTCAGTTGGTTGCCAGCATTGTCACATATCAATAAATGAAATCATCACAAATTAACTCTATAACTAGTGATTCAAAAAGCATTAAAAGGTCACATAATATTTCAAATGAGGTACTATGGGAAATGATTAAATATAAGTTGATCAAACTACCTCCTCTACATCTAGGGAGAAGATCCAGATATTTTTGTGCATATCATAGAATGCATGGGCATAAAAGAAATTCATGTTTGGAATTAAAACAACATATACAATAGATAATTTCTAATAAGGACCCTATACAATGGAAATTAATCAAACAATCCATAGTGACATAGGAACACATTCACAAAGGGTCAAATTCAAAAATAGTACAAAAGTGGTTACCAAACCATAATTCAGAACAACAAAAGGATCGAAAAGCAAAATATGAGAAACAAATAGTAACAAAAACATAAGTAAAACACAAAAAATATGAAAATCTACCTCTCTAAACTAATCTCAAATTTCAAAGTGGTATGGGTTTGGTAAAAAATATCTACAACAGTTTGATTATCAAGTTCAAGGGTTGGGTAAGTAGGCTCAAGGCATCACTATTCCTATTCTTGTAGCTGATAATGTTTGTCACCAAGGTTTGGGATTTATTGAAAATCCTAAGACAAATCATTCATAGATATAATTTATCAAAAGAAAAGATCCAGATACAACAAAAGTCAACACTAGCATTCCATTGGTTTAAAATCAAGATGATAATGATGAGTGGAACAATACAAGTTAGTATGATATTAAAGATACTGACTATACATCCAAATATTCAGAGTCATATTCTTAGCCATTCCTTTATGCCTCATTATCATGCATGATTCATTTATTTGGTACAAGACACCATGATAAGGAGTCTCCCATGAGATGCATCGGTTAGTATCATTCCTTCCCAACTTACTTGTACATAGTTTCTCTTCAATTTATTGTACACAGTCTATTAAATGATTGATTGTACATAGTTTATAACATTTCAAAAAATCCAAAAACATTAAAATATTAAAAAATACCAAAAAACCTTTTGATTGTTTGCATCATCCATGCTTTACATTACTACTATCATGCTAGGACTTACATTTTTTGTTTCATGCTATTGTATGCCAATTTTTATACATTACCATGCTTCATATAATCTTATTTGAGTGTGTGCAGTGACATCCAACTACTTGATTACTTAACTCTACCCATTGAGGGGGAATTCTTACTTCTACATTCAAGACACACATCGATATACCTACCCATTAGGGGCATATTCTACATGAATACACCATCCAAGTTATGTCATTCCTACACTACACACTCTGAGTTATCATGTTGATGTTATTCCTTTCTAGATTACATAGATTACTATATCGACACTTCACTAGTAGCTAGCACTTGTGTATTTATTAGCATACTCCTAGTCTTGTACTACACATGTTTTTCATACTTTCACATTTGCTTTGATTAGTTAGATGTGATTCTACCTTTCTAGTTATTACATACTTTCTACTCTTGATTAGCATAGCTTGTGTGATTGCATTTCTAGTTCATGCTTGTCTCTTATTTGTACCTTAGGAAATTTTCCAATGTCCTTTGCTTCTATTCATGTGTGTGCCTTAGGACACTTACCAATGTCATTTGATTTTACTCTTCCATGTACCTGTGGCCTCTATTCCAACTTTGCTTATTTCACTTGTATATGTATGTGGAATTTGAACATGCCTTCTATGCTTTCTTTTCAGTTTGAGTGACATGTGCTTATGTCCCTTGTTTACATGGCCCCTTGGCCATCCTAGTATGCTTCTTGCTTCTTACATGTTTTCTTCTTAATGTGTGCAATGCCATGATCCACATCATGCATTTATTTTGATTTATTGGATGCCATGATGGACATCATGCTCCATCCCTCTAACTAACAACTAATAACTAATAACTAATAACTAATAACTAATAACTAACAACTAACAACTAACAAATAACATTTTTATTTCTAGTTTAGTATTTTGAACATGTTTTTACATTGTTATATCTATCTAGGTATACCCTTTTTGATCTAAAAAATCTATAAATATAAAAATTTCTATATCTACAAATATCTTGTCAAATATTACTACTATATAATATATCTATACATCTTAACACACTTGTAGGACTCTTTCTTCTGAGGGTAGTCATTGTAGGTTCATCATTCCTACCCTCAAAAGAGGAGGCAATAAATAGGGGTTTTGTTATAGAGATAAAAAATCATAATAGTCAAAATAATAGCATTTAGATCACCTAGTTTAGAATCCAGAGGTCAAACTAGTCAGAATAGAGCAAAAAAAAGTGATAGTTTCAGATCAGCAACCAATTTTAGCATAGGACAACAACACTAAAAATGGATAGTAGCACCAAAAATAGACAGTAGCACCAAAAATAAGGGTTTACTCATTTTGGCACTCCTGTCTAAGAATAAAAACACTTAGGTTTTGTAGAAATAGGCAAAAAGTTTAGTTTAGATATAGTTTTTGCACATCCAGATCAGTTAGAATTAGCAGTTCAATACAATTTTCTTAGAGAATCTAGATATAGGGGTTATCATGTACGACATAATGGTTCCAAATTTTAATTTTAGATTAGGTAGATGACATAAATTTTAGATCAGAATCCATGTTCTAAACACTAGTGATTAAGGGCAACATGCATGGCACATTGGTCTTCTTTTATTTCTAAGTTCAGTTTATTATCCAGGCATTCTCAATAGTTGCATTCCTTGCTCCATCTATAGGTGGTTGTCATCACTTTCAATTTGAAATTTCATACATGATTAAATTTATGACTACCTAATTTGGCTTTCATATAAGCCTAATACATCAATTTTGGAGTGGTTTTTATACAAGCCTAACCTCTTATCTTTCAAAATGGCCACGAGTGGCCTAGTTTCTAACATACATTTAAGCTATCCATGCCACATTGTTAGATTTTTAGAACATCCATGGGCTCCATGAGCCATCTCATATGACATCTATTCTATATCAGTATCACTTCATAGCTTCACTTCATGGGGAAATGATGGAAAAAAGGGCTAGTCTTTGTATTTTTGACCCACCTATTCAGAGGGATTAGACACACAGTCCAGACATCTATTAGCACATGCATGATTCATTAACTTCACTTAGTTGTCAATGATGGAGCCAAAGGGATAACCTTTGTATTCTTGAGCCACCATCTAGGGAATTGATCACTCATCTCTGTTCATGATATTACCCCTGATTCAACACATACATAGCATCATCTAGCATAATCCATCATCACAATAGGTTTTGTATTAGTTCACGTACTTGGTGAGGTGTATTCATTCCTTTCTCTTCCTCTTACTCATCTTTTGTACATTCTTATTTTAGATATAATTTATCTTGTAATAACTGATCTACTTTTATGTTTTCATTATAGATTCACACTTCATAGCATTCTCTCTCTATGCACATCTAGCATCACATAGCTTCATGAGCTTCTCCTTTATAGGTAAGTTCAGGTATGCTTTTACTTTTCTGTATCCTAGTATTTTCATTTGTTACATAAATATAATAAATAAGGGGAAAATGTAGTTATATAAAATGCAAAATTGGATGACTTAAACATGGCTAATGACACCCAATCCATAGGTCTTCCTACTTGCTTACACAACCCTTCTAAGATATTCTTTCACTGATTCCCAGTCATCCACAACCTTCTAGACTTGACCCTTCTAGACCCAAGCAACTATTTTAGGCCCAGTTCCATCCCCCTCAAGTCTCAATCCCTCTAGACAATAGTGCCCAACTTGGATAAGAGCATTGAAACCTAGGGTGTCCTAATTTTGGCATTGTTGTCCAAGTGCAAAATTGGTCCTAACGGTTAGATTCTTTGGGTCCTTATCCTTTTTATTATCAGCCTAACACAAATTCATTTAATCTATGATTATTAATTTTCTGTAAAAGGACATTCAATGTCTATTTAGAGGGGTTGACACTCATTTACAAGAGAGAAGCAAGAATACAAGCAAGTAAACTCAAACACTCTTGCCTATTCTTTGTATATAGCCTTCCAAGATCATTTCAAGCTTATTCAAACCTTTACATTAGTCCCTATCCATCTGAAGTACATCTAGTTTCACATATAGTTACATTTATCATACATAATTACACCAAGCTCTTTAATGGGATAACTACATTAGCTTGATCCCTCCTCAGAGTATTGGTATGTATGCAACATGCCCACACATGGGGTGTGAAGTGCGTCCAAAATATCCTTTAAATACTAACCCCTTCTATATCTTTTCCAAATTTCCATTCAAGTTCAAGCACAAAGAGCTCCTAAGGCTTTAAAGATTAAAAATAGATGCACAATGATCTCTGTAGGCTTTTAGGCTTTGATATTTCATTGACAGGGTAACACATGCCTTTCTAATAGAACCCAAAAAGCTCAGACCACCTAGATAACAACACCAAAAAAGGACTACAACATTAGACAGTAGGATATTCCAATTTTTGTGCTCCTATCCAATATAGAAATGAACCTCAAGATCTAGTTTTTTATAGTTTCCCAGTCTTGCTCCTCCAGTATCAGACCATGTCTCAGTCTAGATCATTTAGAATAAGATAAGTTAGATTTATCTTATTTATTACTATATTTAGAAAACGTAAAAATACAAATCTGTTTACACAAATTAGTAGCTTAATTCCTACATATTATTTACTAATTTATTTTGTTCAGACCTATTTATTTAATTAGGAATAAAACCACATTATTTTGAAAAATAACAAAACACCAATCTTTGATTGAAAGTCATAGCTATCTTAGGGATTTTTTTGGATGATCCTTTTAATATATCATTGGCACACATGTCAAGATCTGATTGTTACACTTGTGCACATATAGTCACCATGTTAACATCATAATTGTACTTTACATATATTTTTTACCTATTTGGATTTTTTTTTTAACATGCCATAATTTTTGTAGATGAAGTCCATTTGACCCCATTCAGATTGCATTGGAAACCTCTCAAGGATCTCTTCGATGTGCAGGTAGTTTTATAAAAAAATTAGACCATCTATTTCAAATAGTGTGGGGATCCTCTTGGATCACTCCTCCCCACTAAAAATGTTTTGGACCACAAAATTTTGGTTTTTATTTTGAAAATAAGCAAGGGTACAATGACCTAGTTTCATAGGGAACCAACCATACATAACCCAAAAATATTTTCTTCCCCTTCTCAATACAAATTTATTTATATTCTTCACAATACAATAATTTACTTCATACAATTATCATTCTCATATATATTTTCACATTAAATGATTTCAATATATAGAAGGTGATTGGTTATAACCGTAAATGGTTATACCTTTTCACTTTTACAACTAATTTAATTAGTTGTTTTAATCATATATATATATATATATATATAATATAAACTTTACTAGATATGTTTATTTATTATTTTAGGTTTAAAATAAGTGTGTCCCCACAAACATTATCTACTCCAACATAACTCAAAGGGCATAGCCAATAGATAACGTCTAAAATTTTGGAGTGCAAACATTATAGCTTAAGATTCCCACTCCATGGTGGTATAATTATTTTTGTAGGTGAGAGCTTCTAACTTGTGAAATAGATGCATTTATTAAGGCTTTCATCCCCTAGTGAAGCCAAAAAATCTTCCACTACTATTCTAGAGGCAATCACATGAAAGAGAAATGACATATTCCAATCAAGAAATACTAGGATCATAGATGAGACTAACCTCTAATTTAGATCAATGAAAGTCACTTGACATTTAGGATTTCACTCAAATTTTATGTCCTTTCATAGTAGTTTATCTAATGGTGCTGAAATAGTGACATATCCCTAGATAAACTTGTGATAATGCCTGATATGACCCAAGAATGATTGCACTTTAGATGAGTTCATAGGAGGTTTCAATCCCATAATTACTATGATATTTGCTTGATTCACAAGGATTCTATTGCTATAGATAACATGTCCCAACAAGATGCCAAAAGGTATGAAGAATAATCATTTTTCAAATTCAATGCTACTTGAAGAGACCCACACCTTTACAACATAAGTCACAACTTTGAAAGGTGATATTTGAACAAAGAAAATACAACCTAGTCATCCAAATAGACTTTCAATAAGTCATGGATGAAATATTTAAAGGTAGTGACCACAACTCTAGAAAATAAGTAGTATCTTTTTTTAGACCAAATACATTACCTTATATTCAAAATATCCCCATTATGTTGCAAATGTTGTATTTATTTGGTCTTCAATTGTGATAGGAATTTGATGATACCCATTGAAGTTGTCTATGAATGAGTAGACTTCATGTCCTACGATTGATTCCAAAACTTCATCTATAAATGGTATAGGGAATGTATCATTTACACATGCATCATTCAGGGCTCTATAATCACTACACTTGAATTTATCCTATTTTATTTGGTTGGATCACCATAGGGCTCACCTATTCTAATTTATAATTAGGGTATATGATTCTTGTTTCTTGCATTCAATCGAACTCTACCTTGACTTTCATTTTCGTGTTTAGCTTCAAACTGAATGGGAGATTTTTCATGGGCCTTGTGCATTCTTTCAGTGCAATATGCATTTCTCTTGATGAAGGGGCTACATCCCTAACTTATAAAAATTTAATGGGAAATACATATTTATAATCTTGAAATAGTTGTATTCCATCTAAATTTTTTTATTGTGTCCATTAGTCTCCAATGGTCACACATTTTGATATATACTCTATACCAATTATTTTTATTATCTTCTTCATTAGCTCTTGGTAAATCTTAGTGGGTCCATCTAGAATGGAGTCTCTCAATTTAGTTTTCCCATCCTACTTTTAAATATTGTTTTTCATAGTTGTGTATCTTTTGTTTTATCTACAACATTATCTGTAAACTCCTCCATCCTTTGCTTTGGTTTAAAGAATTATTTTAGGTCTAAATATTTTTCATTTTCACTAGATTTTGCTTGCTCTACACTATACAAAATCATGTTACAATATTTTATTAGAAACTATTATTTCACCTTTTTATCCTAGTAATTATTGATGGATTTATTTAGTTCCATAGTTGATTCTTCTTGTGAAATGTTATTAGTACAACAAGCATGTTCTCCTCTCTTCCATGACATAGAAATATTTTCACATTTTGTAGAGGTTTATGCACCATATGATTCTTGTCATCAAATACAAAAGTTTGTATGAAGTCTTATTGGACCTTTGGCCAATTTTTGGTTTCACATCTATGCTACTGATGCATGTACTATGCACTTCATAGAGGTGCTAAGGTATGTTGAAATACATGCACCTAATACTTCGATTCTACACCCAGTGATTACCATAATTATACACATCTATGGATGTGAAACTTAGGACACTGAACCTCTTGAAATAATAGCCATTTTTCTAAGATAGAAGCTACAACCTAGAATCTAGATCTCATCAATTCGAAGGCTTTTTCCTAGTGTATTCAATTTGATTTATGAACTGCCCACTATGTCACAACTACTCCATTTAGTACATAGTTTAGTGCATTAAATATTTGATCTATATTGGTGACATAATGTTCCATATTAAAGATAAACTATGTAAAGATTTCAATTGTAAAGTACTGGGGTGATTATCTTTCATTAACATGGATAATTATCATGGGCCTTGATTCATGGTCCCCCTTGCACCCAGTTTAATGGGTGTGTATTTGAGTCACCACTTACAAAAGATGCAAATTTCCATGGTAATGTCCCCTCATTTGTGGGATTTACATAATCCATGTTTGTAGGAATTACTTGATATAAGAGATACACTTTTGACTTAGTTGGATACCACACCAATAGAGACTTACATTACTCCACATAGAATTATGGAATAGGCCCAGTCATCTTGAAAAGCCAATATGAAAAATGTTCTATTGCCTATAACTATCAGAATTGTTGTGTGAAAGAATTAAATTATCTACTTCACTTCAAGCTTAAAATTTTTTGTAATGAACTTTCTTCATAATTAAAGTAATAAATCACAATATAATTGAAATATAATAGAATATATAATAAACCACTTTGAGGGGTAACCCTCCAAATCCTTACAATAAGATATAACTCACATATAACCCAATTTGAATGAGCCACACTCATCCCTATATATAGAAGGAATGGGGAGAGTCACACCCATTCATCCCACAATTACATATTGGTAAATTAGCTTAAATTAATAATTAACTAACGAGTTCAAATACAAATGAAGACTGTGTCATAGGTTAAGGGATTAACATGCCCCCTCACTTTAAAATAATGTTTCCCTCAATGTTGAATAAATCTATATGGCATTGTAAAAATGTGATTGGAATCTGAGTCAGACATGTCTTCCTCTTTCCTACATTTGGATGCATCAGCTTTATCATCATTGGCCCTAACAATGTAGAATAATTTATTCTCAACACACTTATGACCTTTGATCCATTTGTTATCGCAATTGAAACATAATATATTTGCTTGTTTCTCTACAATTTGATGATGAGTCAATATTATAGGTTAAATAAAGGTTTGTGCGAGACCCAAACACTCTTTGGTAGTAGTGAAATCCCTTTATTTGACCATATCTATTTCCTCTACCTTATGAGTAAATACCAAGATTCTGATATAATTCTTGGATTAAACATGTGAACATCTAATTGGATTGTATCCTTGAGACCACCCAAGAAAAGATCATTTATGTTGTTATCTGAGATATCATCCACCCTCAAAGATAAGTGTTGAAATTATTGAATATAATATTTAATTGAACTTGATTATCATAGCTTTGATAATTGGCTAAAGTAATTTTTAATTACATTATGATGGTAGTGCTTCTATATCTCATCCGTGAAAATTAACCAATTAATAGTAAGAAATTTATTTTTCTTTTGAGTGAAAATACATTGATACCAGATAAATTGCTCTAGCTCCAAATACAAGGATGCCACAACCACCTTTTATCCACATGAGATCTAATGTACATCAAAAAAATCTCCATTTATTTGATCCAAGTAAGGGGATCCTTTCCATTAAACTTACGCATTTCAACTTTTGGAGTCATGTTTCTTACATGCGATGGATTTGGATTTATTTAGAAGTGGCTCGAAGATCTACCCAGGTTGGATTATGAAATATGTGGACCCAAAGATCCATCTTGATTGCCTTGAGTATTAATGATTTGTGTTTGGTTTGGAGGATGTTGAAAAACATTCATATTTGGACCAAGTTTGTATATGAAATCATCCAAGCATTGATTGATCTGATCTACTTTATTCATCCTTCTTTGATTTCAACCCTTGAAGATTAGTTTGTATGCCTTACATATCATACTCCAACTAACTCACTCTATGATTAGTTGTATAAAATACCGTAACCATAGATCCACATTATGAATCCATATCTTCTTTTCTAGGAGCTTTCCCTAGATTTTCACCACCATTTCCCCTACCCCTAGTATGTGGTCCTGCCATAAATAACCTTTGCCAATATCTACCTTGATTTTCACCATTGACCTGACTTTGACCAAACAATATGGCAATTATTTCAGCCTCAATTCAAAAATCACAAAGAATGGACCTAAGCTATATTTTTGTGAGATTTACAGAAATGTAAACTAATCCATTTTTTTTGAAAATTGCATACTATATCTAGAAATTTTATGGAAAATAGTGAAAATAAAATAACTCCCCTCAAAATGGATTTTTTGGTCTCGACATTTTTATTTCAGGATCCTTATATTATCCTCAAACTCTAAAAAAATAATTGTGGAAAAATTCACATTGGTTTGATAGATATAGCAGAAATAATGTCCTTGCCCAAATTATTGCTTTGATATCACTTGTAATGAGATTTCTTCATAATTAAAGTAATAAATCAAAATACAAATGAAATGTAATAGAGTATATTATACGAGGGGGGACCTCAAAATCTTTACAATAATATATAACTCACATATAACCTGATTTGAGTGAGCCACACTCATCTCTCTATATAGAAAGAATAGGGAGAGTCACACCCATTCATATCACCCTTCCATATTGATAAGTTATAATAAAGTAATAATTAACCAATGAGTGTAAATATAAATGAAGAGTGTGTCATAAGTTAAGAGCTTAACATTTTCTAGCCTTAAACTAGCTATCAACTTGGTATGTATAAGGCGATACAGGCTCTTTGGGAATGATGTAAGACTTACTTTTAGCCCTATTTAATGGTATAATAATGATTTTGTATCTTAATGTGCCTCCAATTGATTATATACCATATTATATTAATTTATATTCCCATTTATTCCTAAATAACACATGATAATGTGTTTCATCAGTTTTTATATCAAGGATTTCAAAGTCTTCACGTAGACTCAGTTTAGCTACTTTTATCTCAACATCCTGTAGTCTCCCAATGGGATCTACTCTCCTATGGTTTAGGAGACTTATGTTGAGCATGGTCATTAATGTTTAAGGTTGTCATTGATGTCAAAGAGAACATATGATTTTAGTACATGAATGACAAATAATTTGTGTTTGATAGCTTGGAGAGATATGGCACATTTGTAGGTCTGTAAGGACAAAGAAGTTGTGAGACATCCATATATTTTTTGATGAAGTTCTGGTGTGTCACTTAATCATTTGGAAAAACAAACATGCATCTTATAGCTTAAGAGAATCTAGACCATCACTACACATCATGCAGATATGAATGAACCAACAAGTTTAAGCATTTATTGTAGGTACTCAAAAAGTCAACTGAGGTCAAAAGATTATATGGAGATGCTTTCTATAGTGCTAAGAAGGTACCCTAGAGATTTGGACTCTTGAAATGTTTTCTATCTCAATTCATAAACCTTCATATTTTTTTTATAGACTGTGATGGGTCAGACACCATCAAGAATAACTATGTTTAAGTCTGAGGTCAACTAGTCAGTAGATTTAATGGTGAGCATTCATCATCCAGATTGTGATCTAACAGTGCGTGTGAAATCAAACTGTCAAAGGGTCCTGAGATTAAACATGCTAGTGACATGTGTATATATCTTGTTGTTTGATAGAAGATCAACAGTTTGTAGGTGTTCATACAAATAGAGATTAATGGTGTGAGTCAAGTCAAAGAGTTAAATGTGTAGAAGGTATGTAGAGCTACCAAGTGGCACAATCATGAGATCTTGAATCGAAGAAAAATGATGAGTGTTGTAAGATAAAGACCAAGATAATTCTAAGGAAATTAACAGTGTGTATTTATTCAAAGTTTCTAAGAATCATGAGATGAGGTCAAAGTGTTTGATATTTAACATTTACACAATGATCATTGGAATTTGAATATTTAAATTAATGAAAGAAAATCAGTCTATAGTTTTTGAGCTATATTATTTGATCTAGGATGAATTTATTAATGATGTAAAAAAAACTTGTAAAATACTTCAAGGTGCATCAATTTAATCTAGTTAGAAAGTATGAATGTTTATACAGTCAAAGTTATGGGGCTTTAAATTTGACTGTTTATTCATTCATAGTGCTAATGTGTAAAATACTACTATTTGAGTAAATTATTCTTTAGTAGAAGAGTGTTTGATGGAATCAATAACCTAAATATTTATTAGAGATCATATAGAGTGGGCCCATGTATTTGATAGGGATCTTGTATTCTTATTTTTCTTGATAAAGTGCTAAAAGGGGAATAGATGTCCATGAGACCTATAAGGGCTACTAAGACCTAATTCAAAGGTGTAACTACTTAAGTGTGACCCATAGCTACTAGGATGACCTGTGAGGATGAATTTGAGCTATGTGTTAGCATGTTAGATGTCTTATAGGTTAAGACAAGTATTATGGTTGATCTAGATGTTGATATTCATGAAGACTCTATAAAAGGTGAATACCAAGGTAATGGTTTCTAGACTTGTATGTGAATGTGTTGTGAGATTAGAATATAGAGGTGAAGGAAAGATATCATAGGGAGTGTGCTTAGTGGATGAAATGAAGTATAGAGCAGATTGAAAATGAGAGAAGAAGCCTAGAGTAATCTAAAAAGAGTGTTTGGATGCATTGCTTGTATGAACAAGTTTGAGTGTGTGTGATGAGTTAAAAGTGAGGTGTTAAATATTATTTATCCAATTAGATTGATTTTTAATTAGAGTTATATATTTGTTGATTTCATAAGGTGTTGTGTGGGTGCTCAACATCGAGAAAAAGTGGGTGCTTGTTCATACTTAGGGGTGGGTGCTCCTTATGAACTGGGTGCTTCACTAAAAGGTCTCATGTTTGTGATTTCTTATAGGAAAAGTAGTCCATGTGTTTGTAGGATTGAGATCACATTTTATTCCCCAAGAGGTTTTTACATGTAGATCTTGTGTTATGCATGTGATCTTGCATCAACATCTTGCATGATTTAAGAATGCTTGTGGTCATTGATTAAGAGTTTGAAAGGATTATAATTTAAGTTTGAAATATCTTGCATCACTAATTTACCCCCCTCTCAGTGATTTTACCTGTAATAAATTAATGTCATAAGGCTATAGCTAAGGGTTGGTATTCCAATGGCCTCTTGATCTGAATTATTAGTTAATGTAAAATCCTCACTATTCACCAATTCTGGATCTCGTGAAAATTTTCTCAATTTCTATCTTTTTATGTGAAAGTGATTTATTTGGTTAAAAATTAGGTTCAATATTGATTAAAATTAATAAGTAAATAAATATAAATAGATAAAATCCAAACCAAATTGATAATGAAGTTCATACTTTTGAGGGCTATGTCTTTGGATTTGAAGAGCACTCAAACCGATCTATTAAATGATGTAAAATACACTTTTTGTATAATGTTTACACCAAAATATGATTTTAATTTACAAAGATAACCTATACTCCATCTCTTGAAGTTTCTATAACAATCCCCTATATATAAGTTGCTCTTTCCTACATAAAAAGACACTTGCTTACTTATTTCTTTCTTACTCCCCTTATAAGGGCTAAATAAACAAGTATTTCTCTCTCCCATTTTTCAAATACAATAATGAGCCTTTTATAATGTTTCCAAGGGCCTTGTTTTATGGATTGAAGCTTTATATTTTTACCCAATACATTGGGATTCAAATTCCCCATCTATTGCCTTGTTTTTAGGCTTGGATAAGGTTTCCATGTATTTTGGATGGGATTTAATCCCCCATTAATAAAAAATTTTAATAATAAAGTTTTACATTGATAAAACCAATAGTGTGTGTGTGTATATATATATATATATATATATATATATATATTGGATAAATATGATTAAATGATGGCAAAAAGTAAACATAAGAATTGGCACATTACACAATAATTTAAAGTGGGAAGACCTCTAAGAGTTAAAAAATCCACAAAGATGATATTCAATAAATTGAGAAATTCTGCACCCCAATACAAAGCCTTCCCTTCTCACTTCTTCCCATAAACTTTCACAGACACTTTGTAAATATTTGACATATACAAATATTAAATTCACTGAGTGTATTTTTCATGAGTAATACAATAGGGGTAAGACCCTATTTATAATAAATGTGAGGGGAGGTGACTATTGTAACCAACAGGGCCATCCTTCCCAAGAATCATTTAAATTAATTGGTTACTAATAAATCATAACATTTTATTATTTATTTACACGAGGTTTTCACCTTGTATTTAATAAATAATAAATTATTATTATTTAATAATAATCTAAAGTATGTTAAGGGTCTAAATTAGCCCACTTAGACATTAAATATTCTAACACTCCCCCTTAATGCTAAGTGGAGATAAATGTTATAGTCACCTTAATAAAATAATTATACTATGTACATAATTGAAGGATTTAAAAACTTTCATCATGATAAACATCACCTTTTGAAATAAAAATAATTATAATCCATAAATTACTATAAATTAAGTCTAGGCCAGCATGATCTTGAGACTACATCTCACAGTTTCTCACGAATAATCATCTAAACATATTTAGAGAGTTTTATAACATAAGGACCTCCATTAAAAAAAATGTTTTTATGTATTGGAGTACAAAAGTAAAACATCCACATGAATTTTATTTAAATCACATAAATTCCACATGAAGTATATAGTGCTTTACAATGAAAATAAGTATAGAGAAGAAAGAACACATGGCTGTTAGAAAGTGGTAGTGTCATGCACACTCCCCCTCAATGGTAACTCTAAGAGGCCTAACAGTACATAAAAGTGACAAAACTTGGTAGCATCAAGTGGTTTTGTAAAGATATATTTCACTTGTTTATTCATATGATATAATTGCAGATCAATATCACCATTGAGGACTTTCTCTCAATTAAAATTGACATGAACTTCAATATATTTAGTTTTTTAGTGCTGCATTGGATTTTTCGCCAGATTTATACAACTTTGGTATCATAATGAAATATTATAATATGAGAAACATATAATGAATTTCTCCCAACAACCTTCACAACCACATGGATTTTTTGGTAACTTTCATAACACTTTTGTACTCTACTTCAGTAGAAGAGATAAAGACAATAGGTTGCTTCTTGTTTCTTCAAATGATAACACCTACACCAAACTTAAACACATATCTAGAAGTAGATTTGTGATCTATAATATCACCATCATGGTTAGCATCATAATAACCATATAATTTAACATTATTGATGGAAGAATAAAATAAACCAAAATTAATTGTTCCTTTGATATAATGAAGAATTTATTTATCTAATTTTAAATGATCCAAATATGGATCTTACATAAATCTAGAAGCAACATCAATAACATATGAAATATATGAACTAGTAATAGTTAAATATATCAAACTACCAATAAGTTTTTTATATAAAGTAGGGTTAACTTTTACACATGTAGGTTTTGGATCAAGTTTAACACCAACTTCAATAGGAGTGGAAGAATATTTACAATTAATCATGTTAAACTTAACAATAAGATTACATGCATACAGATATTATGATACATTAATTGAATTTTTATCTTTAAATATAACCATTCTTAAAAAATGATGTAAAATGCCTAAATCAGTCATTTCAAACATTTGACTTAGTTTATCCTTATATTTATGAATTAAACTAGATAGATTGTCAATAATCAACAAATCATCAATATATAATACAATTAAAATCAAATGACTATTTTAAATTTTAAACGAAGAGATCATCATCTGAATAGAAATTAGTGAAACCTAATTCTTTGAAAAAAAATTAATTTTAGAATACCAAGCTCAAGGAGCTTGGTTTAAACCAGACAAAGATTTTTTCAACTTGCATACATAATGTTCTCTATTAGGATTAGTGAAACTTTTAGGTTGAGTCACCTAGATTTTTTTTATTATAAGTCACCATTTAGAAATGCATTCTTAACATTTATTTAGTGGATAATCTAACCATTTTGAGATATAATATCAATAAGAAGTCTAAAAGTACTCATTTTTGATACAAGAGCAAAGGTTTCAACATAGTCAATCTTGAGTTTTTGAGTAAACTCGCGAGCAACTAATCTAAATTTAAACTTGTCAATTTTACCAATTTAATATTTGTATGTGTAAAATATTTACAAAGGTTCTATGAAGTTTTATGTGAATAAGTGAGAATGGAAGGATTTGTATTGGGGTGTGGAGTTTCTCAATTTATTGAATATCATCTTTGTGAGTTTTTTACCTCTTGGAGGTTTTTTCACTTTAACTTATTATGTACTATGTCAATTCTGATGTGTATTCTTTACCATCATTTATTAATCTATATGAAATCTATATTACATATATCTTTTATATTCTATTGATTTTATCATGGTATCGGAGCCATGAGATGATTGAGTGTTTGACAAATATTTGAATCTTCCAAAAAAAAAACTCTTGTCAATCACCCAATCATCTCATGGCTTTAATACCATGATAAAATCAATAGAATATAAAATATATATGTCATATAGATTATATCTAGATGAATAAATGATGACAAAGATTACATATTAGAATTGACATAGTACATAATAATTTAAAGTGGGAAAACCTTTAAGAGGTGAAAACCCACAAAGATGATATTTTATAAATTAAGAAACTCTGCACCTCAATACAAAGCCTTGCCTTCTTACTTCTTCGCATAAGCCTTCACAAAATCTTTGTAAATATTTGGCACATGCAAATATTAAATTCATTGAGTGTATTTTTCATGAATAATACAATAGGAGTAAGACCTTATTTATAAAAAAAAGGTGAGAGGAGGTGACCATTGTAACCAATGGGTCCATCCTTCCCGATAATCATTTAAATTAATTGGTTAATAATAAATAATAATATTTTATTATTTATATTGATGAGGTTTTCACCTTGTGTTTAAAAGATAATAAATTATTATTATTTAATAATAAACTAAAGAATGCTAAGGGTCTAAATTAGCCCACTTAGATATTAAATGTTCTAGCATAAATACAAGTTTCAACACCATATGAATTTCACTTAAGACCAATCTTTTCTTGAAACTTATAGCATGTCTTAGATTTGTTTTTGGATGTTCTACATGTTAAGATATAAAAATAGAAAGTGATAATCATGCTTGCATTTCAAAAATAACTAGTGAACAAATGCCTTGCATTACACCTACATATGATGATACATTGCATAGTAGTAAAAATCTAAAAACTTCTTCTTCTCATTCTCCTAATGAGCATGTGGATGATACTTATTCTACTCTTACTTCTTCAAATGCATTAAATTTTGATTTTGATGAACCATAGGATAATGATGATTATTATGATTATGATGAAGATGACATAGAATTTATACCTTCTACTTCTTCTATGACATCACATATCTCTCTTGTTCAACAAAAAAATAGGTCACACACACACACTTATTCTTATGTGCATAATTTGCATTCAATAGAGAAAAAAGCATCTTATATTCAACAAGTATGTGACACTCATTCAATAAGTTAAAAATTTAAAATATATCAATGAATCCCCCTTAACCCCCCTTACTATAGTAGAACCTATTTATCAAACAAACCCAAATGAGTTAGTGATAGCTAATATCCCTCTAACCAGGTCCAATATATCACACCTCCAAAGTTTATTGAGAGCACATTTACCCTTTATAAATAATATTTCCAATATAATGTACTAATAAATAAAATAAATAATAAAATCCAAGCATTAAATGAACCCCTTGATAATGATAATATACCTTCACAAGTGTTCATTTTATTAATGCATATTATGGGTGATTTACAAAAATAAGTACATCATCTCACTTTGGAGAATGAAGCATGTAAATATTAGGTTGATGCTAATGTTATACATAATAACCCTATTCCATGCAAAATATCAATTGTGAGGTTGCCACACAAATTTTAGATACTGGTGTTACCCATCTTTGATGGACAAGGAGATCCATATTAACACCTTAGGGCTTATGAAAAATCCATGGCTCATATTACAAATAAGTTAATTATACTATAAGTGTTTCCAAAGTCACTAAATTGGAAAGCACTAGATTGGTTCCACCATACACTCCCTAGTGGATCTTTACATACATATGAGGAGCTAGAGATAGTCTTTCTTAGACATTCCATACAGAATAAGGGACCCCTAGTCATGCATGAGAGATTACCTTCATTACACTAGGTCAAGAAAAATCCTACATCAGAATACATTCTATGATTCAAAGCTTGTTTGTATCAGCTAATTTATCAACCAACAAATTTAGAAATATAGTACATTTTTGTTATAAGTTTAATATATTTTCTCAATGAGAGATTTTTATATATTACATTTAAATCATTCAGACTTTTATGCAATGTAGTTATAGAATTAGAGGCACAGTTGGGATTAGTAATTACACAGTTAGAGGTAGATTTGGCTATAGACCCCTTAGAGCCTTAGCCATAAAATTTAATATAAAATCCTACTCCACTTCTAATTCATAAACTAGTGGAACATAAAAAACCAATAAAAATACTTAATAAGGGAAAAGAGCCACTCTACATAGCACAATCTACAATGACTAGAACCTAAGATATACACAGAGGGGTTATATAGTTTTCAGATAAGGTTGGGCTCATAACATCTTGCTTAAACTACTAGATAAGGGGATGATCATACTTCCTTCAACTAATCATCATCCACCACACCATTTGCACTAGGTACCACATAAATATTATTTTCATTTTCATTGGATAAATAGATATTCAGATGATCATTGTTATGCAATTTGAGCTTGCCTCAACTAGTATGTTAGTCGAGGCATCATAGATTTTACACAGGGGTCATTGGGACCTCACTTACCACACTCTCCTAGATCACACTCCTTTATGAAAAAGTTATCCTAGGATGTTCATTTTAAGGAACCATTGGTTATTCATTATACAAGCCTTATGAATTATGGATACCCATTTATCAACATTCCTATAAATCACATTCTCAGTAGTAACGGAAACCAATGCACAAAATTCGTAATGTACTTCCAATAAATATACCTATTAATATATTTGGGAACAACTACAAACCAAAAGGCATAGTTTTTGTATAATCACCAATAAAAATTTATGGAAATAATTACAGAGCTTAGAACACACCTCTAATTCACACACTGATCAAAATATTTGGGAATAACTATCAACCCAAAGGTACAATTTTAGTTCAAAAATTGATAAATATATATGGAAATCATTATAAATATCATAACCCAGCTTTAGTTCACACACTAATAAAAATATTTTAAAGAATGCATACAACCTAGAGTGCAGTTTTAGAGCATCAATCAATCAATATTTTTTCATCAAAGTATACACGTTCATATAGTAGTAGTGCATCACGAGTGGTACCAGTTTCAAAATCTATGTCTACATAAACATAGCATGAGAAATATGGTCATTAGTTCTCCATGTCATTTAGGTTTAGATAGGGTATATCACCATCACATGCTATACACGTAGACATATTATGAAATATAAACAAAAACCATTTACTAATAAAATACAAAAAAGTTAAACTCATACACATATGCCAAAAACATTCATAAAACAAATAAAAATAAATTAAATTTACTCCACCCAATACAAATTGTAAACATCAAAATTTCAAATAATCAAACTATTTGCCAATACATAATGCCAAATTAAAAATCCATATATATATATATATATATATATATATATATATATATATATATATATATATATATATATATATATATATATATATATAACTCAAAACATCATTTTAATATAAATATGGTACATCCCTCAATGATGCAAACATGACTTCTAAGATAAGATTCCTCACTGTCACTCTTAGATAAATCAAAACTAGAACTAGAGGGCCCATTATCTCTACATGACTTCGATATATGGATACATCTACTCTCTCTCGATACATGCCAAACCATACACTCAACATGCTCTTTCTGTAATCTTATGTAGTCATATATTATATGACTACTAGGACTACTTAGAGCATTAAGATCAGGTATAGTACACCTCTGTAGCTCCACACAACTCATCTCTATCTCATACTACCTACCTAGATGACATAGTCACTATCACTACTTGACCAAACAAATGGGAATGCACCCTAGAAACATTGGTAGATTGATCCCCCAATCCATCCTCCATAACATCATATAGGATATGCCATGTCAACTCATGTAGTGCTGACTCAATGGTAACCTCCTAATACTCATCATCTCCTACACCTAAAAATATCCACATAATTCATAAGAATCACAATATATAAACACATAATAAAATTTACACAAAACATATAAACATAATATCTAACTTACCATCAATATCCCTCAAGGGATCTAAATATAATACCTAATCTACAATTATATCACCTCTCAATAATAGAGGTGCCCATCTGTAGTCATTCTACCAGGACACATAGGCTTCGATCATTCCAACATCATCTATCTCTAGTACATCAATCTTAGGATCATGCTCTATCAATAGCATAGGAGATAGCTCAGTAATTGATGGGCTAGACCTATTACCTATTGTTGTAGGAGCTCGATAACTCCTCAACCATACCATTGGTGTTGGGGATACATCTTATTTAGCATTGAATTGTCAGGGAACCATCTCATACTAAAACTATTTATATACATTATCCTAGTGATCATGTATCTAAAAACTAACCTGAATCTAACTCAATTGCGTGTTATCCTTAGGCCAACCTTGATAGCCCCTATAGGGTCTTCAAATGATACCCTCTACTCTCAAATTGTCTATTATATTCCAACATTATGTAGTAATACTCCTTAGTGCATGCCTTATCCTAGTCCATATCTCTACAAACACCTATAAATGAGACCATCCATACCATGGATGTGCCACATGCCTACTCATGACTATATGCTCATATGCCCAGTAGTGTAATAGTGTTGATGCACTAATACCCTCACAACTCATCTCTTGTGTAAAATGGTATAAATCCCTATATATATGAGATAATATGGTATGAACCCAAGAGTAAATGGTGCTATGCTCCTTGATCTCTTACACTATATTGTGCATCCTGTAAGAGATCAAGACACCACTCCCATACATAGCAAAAAATGATGACAACAACACATCTAGAAATTTCTAAAATCATAAGACATTATCCATCACAATCATGGTCAATAATATGTCACTCTAGCTACCTACATGATGAGTCCCCACTACCATGGCAGAGAAGTACCTAGATGCATGTTGTATATATCAAGGACCAGTGGCCCTCGGTAATATCATATGTTGCCTAGATATCAGTAAATGTAGGATATGATATACATCCTCCAATGTTATAGTAATCTCACATGTAGGTGTCCAAAATGTACATGTGTCTGCATTCCACCTCTCACGTAATGCAATGATCATATGTTTATCCTAGGGTATAGGCTCTAAGAAAGTAACATATGATAGGGTTACTCTTTTGAGCACCTCCATCTCTACGTCAGTTAAGGGCAAACCCTATATAGTCTCCATCATATTTTACATATAAAACTCTCTCATATAGGCATCAAACTACAAAATTACAATCAAATATGACATGCATAAAACAAAACTAAACCCAAAAAGAAAAATAGTCATAAAAAACTAGTCAATAATGTTAAGCATCACATCTTGGACTTACTAAACACTATAAATGCTTAGAGGATAGTAACACTTGATAATAGTGCCACACTTTATATAGTAACACCAGGATCTAGAAAGTAGCACCCAGAATGGGATACTAGTGCCAACCTATCTAAAATAGCCCTAAAATAGTCTTTTTCTAGCAGAAATGGTAAAAAATACAACAAAAATGATAAACATAAGAAAAAGTCTGAGTCCCTTACCATGCAACCTCCTCCCTGACTTGAATTTGTGCCTTAACCTCCTTATAGCATGAAAAAATAGCTCCTCATTGTGAACTTGGAATTTGACTCAAGAGAGGATGGTTAGTATCGTGTTAGTTTCAAAATGAAAAGAAAATGAAAGAAACACAATAACTAGCGTAACATCTCTAGGCCTAGACACTGTGGAGAGCTTAGTTAACAAACATGATTAAAACACACAACTAAAATGCAAAATAAACCCTCTTTTATCTTCCTTGGATGCTCCAAAATGCTTGTTGTAGTGGCTTGCTCAACTTTGTGCTCATGAAGACCTTGACAATAGAAGCTTGGATACCTCCATCTCTCCTTGGCACCTTTAGCTTGTGGCTTGGCTTAGCTTGGAATCAATTTGTCATGATAAAACTAGTTGCATGAAGCTTTTTAATCAATTATACATTATAAATTTTTATAATCATGTCTTAGAAATGATGTTCATGGCCTCTCTATTTATAGATTTTTGAGAATGTCTAGATTCAACCTAAATCATCCATCTTGAGATTGAGATGTGTGGTTGAGGATTAATTCAATTTTTGGAATTAATTTTATAATTATCCTCATCATGACATTAGAAGAAGGGGAAATTAAGAGGCATGGAGGGCATCATGGAAAGTATTGATGAGGCATGGAGGGTATGAATCTTGATATTTATGGTATTTATGGCCTAGGGATGTCTTCATAAGAAATGAAGTCACCTGATGATACATATATTAAATATTCATTTCCAAAAATAAGTATTCAACAATTTTCCATTTAATTATTAATTAGGATCTAATTTGGGTTAATTAGTTCTTAAGCATGTTTAAGCACTTTGTGCACAAATTACTCAAATTGATCAGAATGCCTTATTATTGGTCTAAAATTCAACTAGATTGGAATTGGAAGGCAATGTTAGATGCGTTAGATCCATTATCCCATATAGGTTATTATCAACAACAAATAACAAAGGCACATGCCTAGTACAAGATATTTGATATGAAAGAGCAATCTAGAGCACCTAGGTACAAAATTAACATTTTGACTTGAAATGATCTTATCAAAGTTAGTTGGCCTATAAATTGCATTTCCCCATATAGGGATACCCTAGCTAGAATCAACACTTGAATATATCAATTGAAATTCATTTAATGCATGTTAGATTTTTTATGCCAAATTGTGTATTATAGTAAGAATTGGTCAAAAGCCTGATTGGAGGTCATTAGTGGCCAAATTTAGGTGTCTACACTCTCACCTTGACTTGTTTCTCTCTCTCTTAGACTCAAAATGCTTTCAACTCAAATGATTTAAATAAATTTAAAATTATTCAAAATGACCTATTTAAGCTATAACATACCTAATTCCACCTTATAAAGGTTACACCAACGTGCCAATTTTTCTAATTAATACAACTCTCTTGTTATATCCATATATAGAGAACTCTATATCCAATTTGTGAATTATTTCTTGCACATGGGACTTGATAGTGATACACTATGTCCTATATTGGTTAAACCAATCTCCTCATCATTATTTAACCTAAAAAATGACAAAAATAATCATATTATATTAAAAATATAATAGACCAAGAATCTATCCAACTACACAATAAATTATCAACTTTGACATAATAAATACATTATTCAAACCTGATATAACATTATAAATACTAATTAACACTAGAAAAATTTATCCTTACCACTTTTGGTTACATATCATCATCATATTCTTGGCTCTCTCACCAAAAGGAGGGGAAAATATGCATCAATTTTTTCAGACATACAAAGTTACATTTAGATTTTCATACACGTGGGTCTACACAAGTTTACATAGGCATTCAACTTCATAGATTTTTAGACACATGGGTCTACATAGGTTTGGACAGATATATATAGACACACAGGTATACACAAGTTTACAGAGGCATTCAAAGTCACAAGTTTATACACACACACACACACACACACACACACATAGGTCTACACAAGTTTACATAGATCATTTAGATATACAGACACATGGGTCTACATAGGTTTACATAGGCCTTCATATATATATATATATATATATATATATATATATATATATACACACACACACACACACACACACATAGGTCTACACAAGTTTACATAGATCATTTAGATATATAGACACATGGGTCTACATAGGTTTACATAGGCCTTCATATTCATAGATTTTTAGATATATAGATGCACAAGTCTACATAGATTTATGCAAGTTTTTAAAGATTATCAAATATATAGATGCAAAAATTTACATAGGTATTCAAATATACACTCTACACAAATATATAGTTTTGACTTAGGTATACCAGTTTAATATGGATATTCAGATACATAACTACATCACTCAGATATCAGGATTAGGGGACACATTGTAAAGTACATGTTCTTAATCCCCATTTTTAGATTTATCATGTTAAAATTAATATCATCACCAGTATTATCACAATTTTTTTAACAATTTGGTTCACATGACTGTTTGCAATGGTTGATCCATAACATTACACTAGAACCAATTCACATACTTAGATTCAGAGTGGGGCTAAGCAAGCCTTGTTTCTTCACAAATTTAGTTTACATTACTCAAATTTATGGTGTGGGCAAGCGAGCCTTGTTTCTTCACACATTTAGTTTACATTATTTAGATTCAGAGTCAGGGTAAGTGATCCTTGTTTTCTCCACACATTCATCTTACATTAATCAGATTTAGAGTGGGGGAAAGCGAGCCTTATTTTTATACACATTCAGTTTACATTATTCAGATTTAGAGTGGGGGAAAGTGAGCCTTATTTCTTCACACATTAAGTTTAAGTACTCAATTTTAGTACAGGGGCATTCACACCATATATCTTCCCTTCACATGTTGGACTCTAGTTCTTATCCACTTCTTTGGCCAAAAAGTGGGCCAAATCTAGATTACATTCACACAAGTACAAGTACACATTTTTATTTTATTTTACTTTAGTATTTTCATTTCATTACATTACTAAAATAAAAGGGGGGGAAATGTAAACACCTTAATTTTTTCAAGAAACTAAAAGTACTATATCTTTTGTTACTCTTTCACATAAGGGTTTTAGTGATGGTTATAGTCCTTGTTCATATGGTCATCTTGAGTCTTTTAATCTTTCTTATGTCTTATTTTCTCTATTTTTGACACTCTCAATAGTCACATGTCACCTTTTCTCAATCCTAAGGGCCCCTAGCCTATCATCATTTAAAGATATTAGTACCAATTTTAGGTCAGTATCACCACATGGCACTAGGGTCCACTTGTGGCTTCAGTGTCTGATGGGCCCTTTCACCCATGTTTGAGTCCTAACCCCTCTGTGACCCTTCTCTTATGTTTTTTATATCTTTCTCATAACTTATTGGATATCGAACAAGGTATTATATTCAAAATAAATATCCTCCTATATAAAGATCTCACAAGGCATTTTACATCTTGAAATTACTATTTTGACACTTATTTACATAAAATCAACCAATAGTATAGCTCAAATACTCCGCATACTACTAATTTTTCACACCTAAACATTTACATCCTTAATCAAAGAAGGGCCTAGGTCAAATTCATTCTAGAATACAATGTAAGTTGATGGTACATGTTCCCTAAGTTTGAACTACATGTGATCTAATACACCTAGTATTGGGGTTAATATAGGTAGCGACCAAGACAATAGGGTTTCTACTCCGTATGATTGTAACATCCCACAACCTAGTTTTTTCTTTTTTTTTTCATTTTATTAGTTTAGTATTTCATGTGTATAGGTATTTATTAGGCTTTTGGATAATATTAAACCAAAATAGTGACATAGACAAGCTCCTGCATGACACAAAATCACATACAGGACCTCTAAAAACACTTACAGTTTCCATAAAAATTATAGATAGTCACTACAAAAAGGACATTAGCACCAGAACTAGATACTAGTGCCACATGTCACTATTATCTTAAGGGGGCATTACTATCCAAAGACAAATCTTAAAAAATAGTCAAAAGACAAGATTTCTCTATTTCTACTAAGCCATTTCTAGTAACCTGATCCACAAAAAATCTCTATATATATCTAGATAAGTTCCTTTTCTATTTTTGATTACTATTTTTAGAAAGTTTCATAAAATCAACAAAATTCAATTTTATTCCAAATTAACAATACACCCAACCCTTTAATCTAGATTAGGATTTGCATATCCAAAATCCTAAAAGTTTAAATCAATTACCTTGATTTAAAGCTTGAATTTTATTTTGTGTTTCATGATCTTTAAGTGTTATTTTATAAGCTTGTTGATGTTTTTGGATAAAATATTGATGGTCGAAGTTAGGTCCAAGAAGAAAATCATGGAAATATTTCTTAATTGTCTACAAGTCTCATGATAATGGCTCCAACTTACACGAAACTATCAAATTTATTTGGATCATACCATGATTTCATAGGATGAGTGGGGTCAAGATCTCCTGGTAGATGTCTTGAAAGGTGTTTTTGACTTCTAATAGGGATAATGGTTTGTGTACATTAATGTGGTTGTGTTGAGAAAATGTGAGAGTAGGATTAGAAGTGTTGTTAGGTGGAGCATGCTCCATGGTGTTGTTTGGAACAATAACTTAGATGGTGTGTATGGTGTCATAAGTATTGGTAACGTCATCATTGGTTACATGATGCTTTTTATTTTTTATGAGCATGCAAGTGCCCATTGGAGGTTGAGGTGGTTCAAATTGATGCATGAGTAAATCTTGTCATTTGGCTTGGTCAAGATCTTCTTCCAAAGTTTTTGGAGAGAGGGTCTTAATGTGATATTGTAATTTAGGGTGGAGATCATTAGCAAACAAGTGGAAGAGGTTTTAATCTACCATATTATGCTCAGATTTGTTAGACAAAGTTTTCCATTGTTTGATGAAGACTTATGATGTTTTGTTTTTGAGTTTTTTTTAATTTATAAAATGAGTTAAGTTATTTTTGAGAAGATCACTAGTTTGGAATCCTTAGACTAGTGAGTTGACTAAGTCTTCTAAGATAGTGATAGAGTCGAGTTTTAATTGATTGTACCAATCTAAATCATCTCCTGAGTGAATTTTAGCCAAGTTTTTAGTGGCAATGAAAGTATTGAACTTAACACAATCTTTGTAAATGTTGCCAAATGTTTTTAGGTGCAAGGCATGATCGATAGATCTGTTGTAAGTGATGGTGGGAGTGATAGTTCATATGTCAATGCTATTAATTTGAGGTACTAGAGGTTCATTTTATAAATGTTTGATGGTTTTATTGATAATTGGATTTTTTGGTATGAGGTTACCATGGGAATCCCTAAAGGGGGTACGGGAACATTAGAATTTTATGCTCCCCATGGAACCTGGTGAGGTTGGTTTTGGAGATGTATAAGGTGATTTTGCATTTAAAAAATATAATTTACATTATTGGTTTGAAAAGTATACATTTGGTTAAGAATTTTTAATAAAATTTAATTAGTTTGCATATCATTTTGGCTAGTGGATGCAACATGGGATGCATTAGTATTATGTGACGTAGTAGGAGCTTGAGATGCACTATGAGTGTGTACGATGGGGTAGTAACATGCACCACATTAGTGGCATGATTAGCATTGGTAAAAAAAGAATAATTGGTAGAAAAGTAAGCATTGGTGTTAAAAAAACATTGGTAGCATGGTTAATGATGTGGGTATTTTGAAGATCCCCACTAGAAGTTAAACCTTCCATGTTGGTAGAAATACTTGGCATGGATGTTGAAGAAGACATAAAAGATGATGGCATGGTATGGGAAGGAGATATTATAGAGGGGAGATATTGGGATGCAAAGAAAGGGCTTCCCCTAAATCCTTTAGAAAAGGTATGGGAAGGTCAATGCGGTTATCCTATATGAGGTCCCATCTTGAGATTATAGATGTTTGTAGTATCTTTTCCTCTATGTTAAGGGTTTTCATTGATGAAAATGAGAATTTTAGTTGTGTATTCAATATCATGCTCATATTATAAAGAAAAAAATGGGTTAAATTTTGAATAAGAATGGGGAGGAGACCCATAGTTGGTACTGCGAGTTGAAACATGGGCATTGCTTTGATCCATAGTGGGTGCCACAATACACATCTTAGGAAATCTATTAAGATTAGTAAAAATCATCATGTTTGTTTTATTAAATTTTGTATTATCATCAATAAATAAATTCATGATGAAAGAGGGAAACTAAAAACTTAGTGATAATGAAGGTCAACTGGTAGTGTACTGGGTCGAACCAGTCAGTACTATCTTGTAGGATAGTAGATAGGATAGGCTATAAAAGGCACTATCAAACTAGTCAACTATGTTATGTAGATGGTGAAACTAAGGGAGTATAAAAGACACATAGTTATATAGATCAATTATGTGTTGAAGGCAAATATAACAAGTAGTATATGAGAGATTAATTCAAATAGAATGACTTTGTTATGTGGGAAAACAAAGACTATTGGAGACATAGTCAAGCAGATTGATTGTGTTTTGAAGAAAAATATAGGTTTTGATAAGTATGACTGTAGATGATCTAGTGTTATTGTGTAGAATACTTGAAATAAACACACAAAAAATAATATTAATCCACTCAATCTAGTTTTATCACATAACACAAACCTTGCACCATTGCTAGTTGATACAATTTTTGTAATACAACATATAATGATTAGAGAGCAAGTAGAAAAAATAGAAATGATAACATATGCAGTCATTCATAAATGTTTTAAATTATAATAATTTTAGAAATAAATGTGATAGAGAATTGGATATAAAAAAGGAACTAGAAAAGTAATCTAAGGATGGTTTTAGGTAATTAAGACTAAAAGGGATCTGTATTGGTGATAATACTGGCTTGGTATTGAGGTCTACCCCTTCACTTTATAATCCTATAAAGATAAGGGTTTCAAGTACTTTTACAATATATAACATTAGACATGTATTTATACTTGGATAGAAAAGTGAGTCAGATTCCTCTTTGATGATGAAATCCAAGTAGGTAGACCTTGGGTAGAATTTGTTTAATGCTTTTTGATGTTATATGATTTGTAAGTGTGTGAAAAATAAAAAGTGTGACTAAATCGATAAATTAAAACTTATTCTTAGTCTATGTGTGTTATTCTAAGTAATCAAGTAACAAAATTAAAAGTTAATTAATTACTAATAAGATGAGTTAATTCCTTTTCTTGAAGAGTATAGGGTTGATCTACTTGACCAAGTATGCAAATAGTACATAATAAAATTGATTAGGTCGATGATGTTTATTGAATCAAGAGCTATAAGAACACAGTTGAATTAGTTTACTGAGTCTTCTCGATAGGAAATCAAGCTAAATAAATATGTTGATATAGTCAACCTATTTTTCTATAGAGTTATAGTATTATAGACTAAAAATTGTGAAAAAGAGGACTGCAATTGAAGAACAAAAATGACTAATATGGTGAGAATGAACCTGATAATTTTGAAAAATTATTGTTTTTATACTGTGTTATTCAAATGATGTTTTTTATCATGTTGATAGATTCAACTGGGTCCATAGAGTTTTAAAACCTATATGTAAAGTAATGAAGTCAGTCGATTCAATCGATATAGTTACCTTTGGTTAAAGATGACCTACATAGAGAAATACAAAGTCAATCAAAGCAATTGTGTGTTATACCTGCACATAGAATGTTAGACTGAGTTGATAGAATTGATCTTGTACTACAAAAAATGAAATAAATAATAAATAAAAATGTGAAAGAAAACCTGCAAGAGTTAGTTCACATTAGGTTCACCAAAATGTATACAAGGGAAAGTGAAGCTGATCTACAAATCAATCCTAGCTCAAAGAAGATAAATCACACTAGCCCTTCTGCTTGTTAGTACATTTATACAATTATGGTCATGACCAATATGGATCCATTAGACCTAATCAAGGGGGTCTTTTACACACAATATCACTAGAGAGGGTTCCAAATCCTCTATTCAATCAATACCACACAATAACCTTAGCTAGGTCCTATGTTTTCTTATCAAAATAAATGACAAAGTAAAATAAAATATAATCTAGTGTTCATCAAAGCTTATGGCACAAAATGGAGGTAATAACCATAAAAGTAAACATGAAAATAAGAACTCTACTCAAGTCAATGTATAGGTAATACTAATGCATGGAGAGAGAAACATATTCTTACGCTAAAAAATGCAAATCTATCTACTTAATAAAGATGAGAAAGAGTTAGGAATACTTACCTTGAAGATGAACCCATCGAGCCTCAATCTCTCCCTTAGCCAATGGTGTTTTGAAAGATTTTGTTTTGGTTTGTAATAATAACAAAGATAGGTCAGCTCTAGGCTACACAAATTCTCCTATGCATCCAAAAGACTTCTCCCACAAGACAAGATTATTATCTCCAAAGTTAGTATGAAACCTTAAGAAATAAATCATCAATTATAATGGTGGATAATTAGATGCACAAATAAATGATTATATCTATCTATCTCTAATGAAAATGGTAAAAAGGACGTGTTTATATATCTGGATCGAACCCTAAAATTTTCTAAATTTTAGCCAATAGAGTTAGCCCAACCGACATAGTTTTATAATAAATAAAGAGGTTAGGTCCCCAAACTAATCCCATAATGTGCTTATATTTTAAAAACAGGGTAGCCCAAGCCAACTTTGTTCAATAAATGACAAAAAGAGGTTTTGGCTTAGGTAGGGGTTGTTTGAAGTGGTGAATCTCTTGGAGGAGTGTGTAAGGGAGGTGTCAAAGCTTAGGGAAATGTATATGAGAGTTTTTTTTGGTTTCAATTGGTGGTATAGGGAACAATAATCTTACAATACACCAATGGTCTACCCATAACTTTCTCCATGCACCCTTTAAGGTGTGCACTTAAAGAGATTGAGACTCAATGGGTTCCTATAAGAGGGAAAGCATCAGTAATTGATAAACTTTAAAAAATTTATATGTATACACCTTGTACTACATGTTTCATATATGATTTAATAATATATTCATTACTATGATGACATCCTTATGTTAGCATATATTTTTATATGATTACATCTTTTTACATAACATGATATAATTAACTCTTTTATTTTGAGATGAGTAATTCACAAACTACATTCCCCATGACAAGCATATTAGTGGGCTTGTCATAGAGTTGGAAGCCCCCATGAACAAAAAAATCATATTTTGGCATAGATTTACATGTTTCAAAGATTTAGATCGATTAAAAATATTAGATATGGGATATATATTTATATAAGCAAACACATATGGAGGCATATGACATGCATGTACATACATTCTATAAGAACATGAGTTACATGTTTTTAGACATGGGGCATATGCCATACATATGTACACATTTATCAGGAACAAAAGTTACATGTTTTCAAATTTGGGACAAAATGAGATATATATGCATAAATTTATATATCATGTCAGACCCAATTGGATCAAATTATCGGTACATGAACATTGTTCATGTAAATACACACTATTATAGTTTTCTATATCACCATTGATAATACCTAGAAGTGAAGACCTTTAAATCTATAAGTCCTTTCACAATGGCTGATATAGTTAAATTAGTAATGCATTTGAGATTTAGACATGCTCAATAGCCTAAGCATTGCTCTATGGGTAAAATATATGATTCCCCACCTTAGCATCTTGAGTCTTAAGGTCAGTTACATAATTAGTTCAATTGAGGTTTGGCAACACTCAATGGCCTAGGCACTACTCCATCTTCAATAAGGGTCGGGTAATTTATCTTCCCAACTGATGGCCTTACCTTAATACATAAATTGGGGCACATGTGATCATCCCCAATTATCTAAGTTCTCTAAGTGCTTTAACAAAGAATCATAACTCTCTAATAACTCAACAAGGAAGCATCATCCCCAATTGTATGTTATAGGGAAACATGATTCATCCCCTTAAAATTGTATTCCTTATTTACTCTTTAAATTTCACAAAAAAATAATTTTATTTCAAATTTCATATTTCATACATGGACACTAATTATTGCACATTCATTCTAGTTTGCATGGAGAAAACTACACATTCAAATCATCCTCCCAAACATAAAGTGTGTTGTACAAACTCAAATACATCTCTTTATTCTCTTACTTTAGCATTGTATTTTATTCCAAAGCTCATTTACAAACTTAGATATCTTCAATATATTCAAATTTGATCAAATTTTATCTCTCTCCTCATCGCTCTCTTGGGCAGGTCAAAAGAGGTTAATGGTTTTATATTGGTATGAACAGGAGAAGAAGATTTGGGTTGAGTGTACTTGGTGTATGTTATTATTCTTTATGGACTTATATTTTAGTTCATGGTTTTTTTATTATTGGTTTTTTCTTCATAAACAATCATTAAGATTGTTATCACCTTCAAACTGCCTATACAACCTCAATTTTCTCATCTATTTGCATTGGTTTGTGTGAACCAAGTAGTGCATATGGATTTGCAGAGTATGTTCAATAATTTCACATGGATTTCAAACTAGTTGGAACATGTGAATACTAATGGATATGCACAAACATCTCATTGTGATAAAAATGAATATAAATGGTCAGTAGAATAGGTATCCAGATTTATAGGGTTCATCCCTCTGTGAGTGGCTTCATAGAAAAGATAACATACTTGTTTTAAAACCTTTAGATCATGGTTGATATGATTCTCCAATGGAGGTTGTATTGAAGATATTTTCAAGGCACTCAAAGATAAGAAATGGAAGACAAGCTAAGGACCTAGTAAGATCACAAGACTGTGACTGTGTATTTAATAGAGGTAGAGTGATAAGATGCCTTGAGATTAGTTTAAGGTTTGATAATGCAATGGAGAAAACCTATTTTTGATATAGTATTGATATTTTAAGACACCATAAAGTAAAAATAGGAGAGATAGTCCAAGATTATACATAGTCACTAATCCTACATGAATACCATAAAGGCCTGAGATATTAATAAATTTGAAGAGATTTAAGAAATGTGATTTTTAGGCCTAACCATGAGATAGGTCTCATATTCTACTTGTTGAGATGGTAAGATATCTTCAAACTCAACATAGGATCAAATAACTTGAAATAAATGTCCATAGACTAGAAGAGAGGTGAAGAGTTGGAAAAGTTGTAAATGGGAACATTTACCTTAATCTCTCTAAAAGAAGAACCTACCTCACAAAGTTTCATCTCATAGTGAAAATTTATGAGGTCTAGGCAGGCCAAATAGTTTGTCTCCTATAGCTTAAGCCTAGAGGTAATGTCTTGACATAGAAGGAGGTTGTTTGGTCAAGAGAAACTGATGGTATATTGGGTTTTTAACTCAGTCAAAACCTTGTTAGAAACACTTAGTGACTATAGTGCTATCAGACCAAAAAGAAACCTGGAACTTGCAAACAACTAGTGCATTGGTGATAAGAGATGAAAGCATGGTTCCAAATTAGAAATGAGATCACCCACATATGAAATGATATTAGTGACTTTATGGGAAATTTAAAAGTGAAAACACATTTATCAAAGACATATATCCACTCACATGAATCTTACAACTTCCCTAATGTGCACACATATAATTTGACATAGTCATAGACCAATATAGGCCAATGAAATATGTAGGTTTGGAGGTCTGACAGAGGTATAGGATGGAATGTCATTCATATCACCAAGTTGAGATAACTTTTATAGTTATAACATTACATTTTCATGTGATTCCTTGAGGAAGAGATGAACTAAATAGGGTTTCTAACTCCATGCTCGGTCAAGCAAAAAATATTGCACATAGTCACAGTCATAAAAGCCAACCTTAAGGATTTGAGGTGTTAAGGCTTATTTAGGTGTGATATATATTTTATCCTTGGTATGTAGGGTCATCATGACTTAAAATATACCTATAGAATCTCATCTGGGTCAAACCAATAGGGGAAGTGTCCTCTATTTCATCTTAGATATAGGGCACTCCACAATCATCTCAACCTGCAAATCTATAGTACATGGAAGGTGAAAGATGAATGGGAGATTATTAAAGCATTGAATGATGATATAAAGTGTTTATTTGGATGTAAAAAAGTGTGGATAAACACTTACATCCATTGTGAATACTGAGACGTGTCACATTTATCAAAACACAGTTTGTAGACTAGGCCTAAAACTAGGCATGAACCCTCAAGGTGTCTAACTTCACTCATAAAATCATGAGATATTTAAAAACCATGTTATATCCTTCATGTAAGATTTTATGATTGGTGATAATCATTGGTTTGTAGGGAGAAACTCAAATTGGTCATTTTTGGCCTAACCTTCTCTCAGAGGTGCCCATAATGCATAGTAAGAATTGAGAAGCCATTTTCTTCCACTCACATATGTACGAATGAGATGCATGGGATAAAAATAAATTAGGGTTAGTTTAGGAGGTTCATGAAATCAAACTCAGTGGCATTGGTTCAAGGTTTAAGCATCTAACTTCAATGAATAATTGTTAACAAGATATATGACCTAAAACCATTATAAGAGATCAATGTGAAAGATATGAATAATTATTCATTTAGGAGGGGTCAATTGGAATTTAAATTATTTTAGATCCTTTTGAAAATATCTCAGGATTCTCACCATCCAAATTTTCCATATTATCACTTGTACAAACAGGTCTAAATCTCTATTTTCTACAAGATTTGAGTTAAAATGAAGGTGCAGAAGAGAATGGATAGGTGAGAACCATTGTGTAGGGTGTGTGGAGACTTTTTATAACTCCTCATACCCAATTTTTACCTTGTTCATACCTATAAATCCTTCTGTTAACTTGGTCATGACAGATAGTCTTGAACAAGTCAGTGAGAAAGAGGGTGACTACCTAAGTGTGATTGTGAGAAGTGTGATATTGAATATTTTGAGGCCTATTTGATATAACATTTTAAAAATAAGGTCTAAATGATTTATTTAACACCTATGAAATGAATCTCCTTGAGTGTGTGCAAATCATTTAAGGGACAAGTGTGAAGACTCAATCCTAACGGGCTAATGAGTGACTGTAATAGAGTGAATGGCAAGTGGTGTAGAGAAGTTCATTAGTTGATGGATGTATATGAGTGTCACAGATCTTATTTCTATCTTCTCATTTCATTTCATATGTGTCAAATACTTCTAATTTGATTCAAGTTAGTTAAGTGAACTCATCATCAAGGACATGAAGATCTCTACGCCTACTTCAAGAAGGTGTCATGTTTCAAATGGACACTTGTCGAAGAGGATCTCATGACCTATTGTCTAACTCTCTTTTCTTTAATTGTAACTAGTTTTCACATCTTGACACTTGGCATTGTGACTGCCCAACTTCACTCCTTATCTCTCCTCTCCTATGCTCTATATATTCAAGCCATTTTGGCATTGTAAAGAATCCACAATTAGTATGGTAAAGCCCTGCTAGTTTTGACATCTTGTTTTGCCTTGGAATAGAGTTTTCTAAAGTTTATTTAGTCTCTGTAACTCTTTCCTAAGTATGTCAAGTAGTGTATTTGGATGACAATTGATGAATGTCTTCTCTTTTCTTCCATTTTGTGCTTGTATGCATTGTGTGAGTAGTAGAATTTATTCTAATAGGTCTTATGAAGAGTGAAACTATTAGTGTCTAATATCAAACCTCCTTTTCACCCACATATGGATATTCATAGCAATCTACCTACATGTAGAAAAACTTATGCTAGAATAACATTGAGTTGAGGTCAATTTTAGCAGTCTTCTTTCTTAATGCAAATGCAAGTATGTTTGTGGGGTTATCTTTGGTGTATCACCTTCATTAGTATAGGTTGATTTTATGTTTCCTTCTTCCCTTTTCACCCCCAATAGTGATTAATCTAGTGTATTATGTGAGCTTAAAATATAGATCAGGGGAGCTAGCCCTTTCAAATCTAGAGATCTATCTCTTGTAGTAGCTTTCTTATTTTTAGAGATAGTTCCATGTTATCCCAAATTTGAGAAGGTCTACTTGACTTCTCTAGGGAAAAAAATTATGCTATAATATAATCTATCACACTTAGAAGAGTTTAAAATTATAAAATATTCAAAACTTGATAGACTCATCCTGTGTTAAGCAATGATTAATTCTCAAATTATATATCATCCTTATAGGCCAACACATACATTTTGCATGTTGGTGGCATGAGAAAGTACACAAAGAGTCCCATATAAATACAAAATAGGTGCAATCATATTTATTATTTATCAACCATTTATTACTCATATAAAATCACTTTCACATTTAAAGGGTCTACCCTATTATTTCTAAATTATCAGTTAGTTACAAGGAATAGATCCTAACCAAGTCTAAATCACCTCAAACTAGGTCAAATTTTACCATTTATAAGTGTTGAAATCTAGATCACATGTTTCATTTACTAAAGGAACACAATTTAACACATACATATAACACTAAAAAATACATGTGGTTTGACTTCTTGTACTCAAACATTCATTAAAGACTGGTTTGGGTTAACTTAACCCACCTCTTTCTACATTTGCATCCCTAAACCTAATGTCTAAAGTGGACTTAGGGTTTCAAATATAAGGAGACTAGCTTATAAAATTTCACACATGTTTAGACTTTGAGATTAGACATAGACATGGATTATAAGTAGGTGCATTTGCCTATAGTGAAAGAGAGATTCAACTTCTCATAGGATGAATCTAGTAGATTAAAGATGATAACATCAATCAATACCATCTAGAGGCTGATGATTATATCTACGTGCATCCAAGAATATATTCCTAATTTGAACTAATCTTGATCTAGTTTAACCTTTTTTATGTCACCTACGTTCAATTTCAGATCTACACAGCATAATAAAATGCTAAGAATTTTAATCCTCTTAGTAGTTTCCATAATTTGTAAGACCAATTATTGAAATCATATTTTGCATTTTAGATTTAAATTATTGTTTATTTCTATATTTCATATAATTTGAATTAGTTAAATTTTTTATATTTTAAAAATAAGAAAATTAAGATATTTTTTGCTAAATATAAGATTCATCATACATTCACTCCTTATTATCCACAAGGGAATGGACAAATAAAACAAGTGTTAAAATATTAAGAAAAAAGTTTACAAACATGGTGAGAATTGACATAATCAAATTATCTATGCTTTATGGGCATATCTTACAAGTGCTTTTCCACTTAAAAAGGCTACACCTTATTATTATTTTATTAAATACACTTAGTTTTCCATTGGAACTAGGAATATGATTTTTGCATGTTTCCTTAAAATACATTATCAAGGATAATGAATATCTAAAAATATATTTACATGAGTTAGAAATGTTGGATAACAAACACATACAGGCCATTGAACATCTCAAGGTTCATAAAGATCACAAAAAAATAACATATGGAAAGAATATTTGAAATTGTGAATTCAAAATTGTTGACTTAGTCCTAAAAAAATCAAAATATTACTAATGTAGATAAAGAGAGTGAATGAAAATTCAAACCCAATTAGTTTGGCCCATTTTTATTACAAAAAAGTGAGTGAAGGAGCTTATCATTTGGATACAACTGAGGGGAAACCCATTAGGAACCCTATAAAAATCATGAACTTACATCAGTATTACACATAAGCATCTCATTTAAGACAAATATTTCATAAATACAAAAAAAAAATGGGACTTAAGCATGAGATGTTTATTAGTTACACTATGCATTTATGTAATTTATCACATGTTTGGTAGATTATATATAAATTTTACATATTCATGTGAATTTCATTGTATATATGAGTGACATGCATTACATACATGTTACAAATGACAAATGAATGCCTAGATGTAGGATATTTATATACCTAGAGGCCATGCCAATGTTAGGGGGGTCTTATTTCATAGAACCTTACATTGATATAGGTTATATATTTATACGACATTTCCATTTATCATGTTGAAATGCATTAATTTCTTACAAATTTATTTTTATTTCTTATATTATACACATTGTTACATTCATGGATATGCTACTTTACTATGTTGTGACATTCACATAGAATGATAATGTAGACTAGTTTAACGTTTTATATGCTTCACTGATGTTGTTTCATTTTATATAGGATGCATAGGTCATCATGTTTTTTTACTTCTTATTTAGTGCATGAGATTATTTATACTGCGTGTATCATTTTATGCCTCTTTATTTGGACCTTGGCCTTCTCTCATGACATTACTTGATTGAGTGTATCATTGTATCTTTTTTGGGGCCTTTTCTATCATTTAAAACTTTGGATCATTCAAATTTTAACTCTATGACTTCTCTTTGGGTGTGACCCTTGGCCTTGTGTGGCATTGAGTGATATTGCATATGTTTTTATTATGTGGATCATGGCCATGACATTTTGTGCTTATGAGTGGATAAATCCAGGATTATATGTTGTACTTATTGGGTTTGTTGAGTTTATTGAGTCTAAGGTGTCATGATATAAATCATGCACTTTATTATTGATTATGGTTCCATGACTCATATCATGTACATTTTGTGTAGTTAGTTAGTACTTGTATCAGTGATGGTTACTACTATATGCCTAATTGATATATCTATCCTGACATGACAATTGTATGTCTTATACTTACATATTTTATATATTGTTTGATGATACATTCATTATTATGATAACATATTATCAACATGTTAGCACATATTTATTTATGATTAAATATATTTACATAACATTATGTGATTACTATTTTATTTTGAGATGACTGATTTATGGGCTACATTTCCCATATCAAAATGGGGGTATATTAGTGTGATCGTAATAGAGATGCAAGCATCCATAAAAAAAAAATTAGATTTTGGTACAAATAATAGGATTCTTATAGTTTGGCGATTCAAAATATTAGTTTGGTACATATTTATAGGTTTTTGAGATATATATTGATTTAGGGTATTAGATACAGGATAAATATTTAGATATTGAAACACATTGAGGGTATATTCCATTCATATGCAACATATCTATAGGAACAAAAGTTATAGGTTTTCATAAATTTACATATTAACATAGATTTTGGGGCATATGCAATACGTATGCATAATAGTTTTATAGGAACAATGATTTTAAGTTTTTTCGATTTAGTATAAGATGAGAAATATATGAATAAGATTATATATCATGTTAGCACTGATTTGATTTTATTATGGGGCATGGACATCATTCATGCACATACACACTATTACAATTTTCTATGTTGGCATTGATGGTACTTATAAGTGAGCACCTTTTAATTTATAAGTCCATCTACAATGGTTGGTTATTAAATGAGTAATGTAGTTGATGTTCAACAACACTCAGTATCTTAGGCATTAATCCATGGGCCTAATATGTGGATACTTAATTTATCATCTTGAGGTTCAAGATTAAAGTTACATGGTAGTGTGATTGAGGTTCAATGATGCTCAATGACCTATGCACTATTTATTATTGAATTAGGATTGGGGAATATATCTTCCAAACCCATGACCTTTTTTTAGTACATAAATTAGGGTATGATCATGCCCAATTATCAAATTTATTCATCAAGGAAGAAATTTTTTCCAATGTTTCAACAAGGAAGCATCATCTATAATGACATGTTACATGGAAATATGGTTCACCCCCTTATAGGTGTATTATTTCCTTGTTATTTAAATTTATAAAATTTCAATTTCATTTTATATAATAGATTTCATACATGGATATTAATTATTACATATTAAGTTTAGGTTACATCGAGTAAGTTTCACGTTCAGAGCCTCCTCCTAAGGACAAAGTGTGTTGTACATAGTCAGGCAAATATTTTTATACTTTCACTATCATTATATTTTATTTCAATACTAGAATGAAAGGGAGGTATTTCTAGATACTAAAATCTAGTGTTAGGCACTTTGAAAATGTGAAGTTGACTTATCCAAGTACCATACATGGATTTTATATACACATATGGATCTTGCACTCCATTCTCCTCTATTCACATGCTTTCTATGGGTACGACCTTCCCATTTTGTTGTAAGTCATCTACAATAATTTCCTAATATATGCCAATCTATTTATAAACACACTCAGATCATCTCCAAATCATCATATTAATATTTTTATTTCCCAGATGAATCTATCTGGCTCATAAAAATATGTAATTCTATATTCATCCAAACCTAACAAACATATCCCACACTAAGAAATAATCATTTTATAATTTCAAAACCATGTTTGGGGTCGGCCCATATGTTTCACTTATCATTGGTGTGAGAAAGTACCTTAAAAGTCCCATATAAATATAAAACATGTCTAAGCCTATTTTTCATATAGAAAATATTATTAATTGTAGAAAATCACTTGCACATTCAAAGGGATTACCTTATTATTTATAATTTAGTAATCAATTACAAGGATCATATCCTATCCAAGTCTAAATCACCTTAATTCAAGTAAGATTTTATTATTTTCCAAGTTTTGAAAGTTAGATCATAGGTTACAATCATTAAAGGAGCATAAATTCAGACATACATCTAACATGGAGAATTAAATCCACTTTGACTTCCCTCTTATGAGTATTAAATATATATAGTGTTGAACCATTCATTGGGAACTTGTTGAAATTATCTCAACCCATCTCTTTCCCCATTTTAGAGGCCAAAATATAGTGTTGAAAGTGAAGTTAGGGTTTCAAAGTGAAGGAGACAAGTTTATAGAATTGCACATATAGCTAGCCCTTGAGATCAGACACATAGAAGGATTATAAGCAAGGGAAATTGCTTGTATTGAATCAAAGAGGTATTTTTTCATAGGATGAATCCAGAAGGTTAGATATGCTAGTGTTAGTTGATATTGTCCATAGAATGATGAATTTGTTGAAGTGCATTCAAAAACTTGGTCCCTGATTCAAGCAAATCTTGATGTAGCTTCACACATTTTTGCACATGTGTTTAGTCTTAGACCTACACAAAAAATTGATATGCTAATTATCTTAATCCTCTTAGTACTTTCCATAATTAGCAAGTGTAATTATTCAAATCAGATTCCTTATTTTACATTTTGATTATTATTGATTATTATATTTCATATAATTTGAATTAGTTCAAAGTTATATCTTATTAAGTTCATATAATCAAAAATATGGTAGAACATATTAATTTTTAGATATTAAAGTTTGTTATTGTACATACAAAAAATGTTAATTTGACTTATCCTTACCATTATGACTTTTGTATGGACATATGGATCTTACACACCCTTATCCTATATTCACATGCTTTTTATGGGTCTAACCTTCATGTTTTATTGTGATTTATCTACATGAATGTCCTAATATATGCCTAACCCATTTATTATCACAGTCAGGTTATCTCTAGATCATCCAATTGATATTCCTATCTTATAAATGAATTCATCAACCTCAAATAGATCTAAAATTTTAGATTTATACAAACTTGACAAACCTATCCTGCCCTAAGTGTAGACACCGAAATCGTGTCTACCCCTTGGTCGTCCTCCCCCCTTGGTCCCCTTGGTCCATCCTCTAACCCAATCCATTATTAAATTAAAATAATCAAATATTTTAATTTAATTGCCCCTTTGCCACCTCACACATGCCACCTCACTCAACCTTGGATTCCCCTCCTTGGATGCCCCCACCTCATTCCTAGCCTTAATGACCCAAATATCATTTTAGCCCTTCCTCTCACATCCATTTAAGCCCCTCTCGACCATTTTCCCATGACCATTTGACCCTAGCAGCGTGTAAGAATGGACAGAGGCTAATTTTAGCCTATGTCCCCATTCTTCTGCCACCGACGTCGGTCAGTATGCGACCGACATCGGCGGCAGAAGAATGGGGGTGGTTACCCTTAAAACTGTGTTCTAACCTCTATTCTCTGCCCGTGAACGTGAACTCTTTTGCACTTGGCATTCTGTCTCTCTCTCTCCCTCTTGCACAACAAACATCACCAGCTACAGGTACTCTGCAGGAATAGATCCAGATTGTGAGATCAAAGGCATTGTAGGTCCATCAACAACATCAACAAGTCTCCTTCGCTCCTCCTTCAGCAAGCAGGAGATAAGTATTCCTTTGTTCTTCATTTCTATTTTTATTTGGATTCATCTATTAAGCAAACCACTGCCCAGACCCAACCTGCTCTTCCCTGAGAGGTTGAAAAGCCTTCTCTGACCCTTGTCTCCCCCTTTGTGCCCCTGTCACCCATTTAGTCCCTCTCCAAAAAATACTCTCAGTCTAATCAGCCCTACACAGACTTCTAGACAGTCCCTCTGACCTCCAAACAGGCTCTCTGACCCTCAAACGGAACCTCAGACCACTTTGCGGATTATAAACCAGACCTAAAACTTGTCCTAGGCCATCACCCCGACCGACCTCGACCATTGCCCCTACTGACGTCGGCAGACTAACCGACGTCGGTGACCTTCCTTGATCGACACCGGTAGAACTATCGATGTCGGCGACTGTGCAAAGCAGACTGCTGCATAACAGGTATGCATTTGCTTTCAGTGCTTTTATTCTGTCTTCATCATTTCTGTTTTTGATTATATTCTACTTTTTATCAGTGGACTGTCATCCTCCAAGAAGTCTTTGCACTTCTAGGACCAAGCTTTCGCTTGGCAGCCCACTTTCTAGCCATCTAACCATTTTCGTGTTTGAGTCTCTTTCTTCTACAGGTGTCATCCTCCACAACCAAAAAGGAGTTCCTTTCATCGTCTAAATCTGGTGCGCAAGACTATATCCAGGTACGTACAAACCCTTGACCATATTTCTTTAGTTTCTCATTTCCCTTTTGAATGTGAAAAGCAAAAACTTGTTTGGAAACACTAAGCAATGGTCAATTTTCAAATTCAAATTCATTTTATGGGTCAGATCATACATTTTATGGGTCAGATCATACATTTTATGGGTCAGATCATTCAATTTCCTCATTTTCCAAGCTTTTTCAGTAAAGGGATTAGCAAGTTCAAAGGCTTCTACAGGCAAGTTCAAGCAAAAGAACCAGTCTCTAGTTAATTCTCAACAAAGGTTCAACAAGCAGTTGGTTCAACATGTTTTGTTCGAGTGATTAAAAAACTTAGCCAAATAACAAAGAATGAACTGAATGAACCATTGAAACATTTAATTAAAATTAGTTCAATTAGTTGGTTCAATCGGTAGGTTCAAGGGGCTGCCCTATGGCTGAAGGAACAAACGCCCTTGCGAAGGGTAGGCTATATTTGTTCAAGAGTCAAAGAGAAGCCAAAAGAGATAGAATTCCTTCAGATTTGGTTCAAGGCCCAAAAGGAACAATTCCTTCAAACTTTTTGTTTGATGGAAATGACTAAGTGAAGGAGGCTGAAAGAATTCCTTCGAAAAGGTTTTTCCATGGGAAAATGACCAAGGCAAAATTCCTTCAGACATTTTGTCCAAAAGAATTCACCCAAGAAGAGAGCCTGAAGAAATTGAAGGGAATGAGCGGCTAAGGAAAAGCCTAAAAGCTGAAGTCCAAAAAAAAAAGACAAAGTGCAGTGGAAGCTACCACATGTCCCTTTAAAATATCGATGGAAGCCACCAAGTGTCAACATCCACAGTTTCTCCCTTTCATTTTGTAAAGACTGTGGTGGGTCCCAGGTGAGTTGATAAAGTAAGTAGATGCTGCCATGTGTCATCACCTATTTCATAGTAGAACATGCCATGTGTCACTTGTTGAGATCAGTGTAAAGTGGCCAAAGCAACTGGGAAAGACACAAAGGAATTGCTAAGGAGGATGATGGACTCGAATGCATTCAAAGGCCAAAATGCTAAAAGGAAGAACCACTGAAGGAAGAGCGTAAAGAGCCATCAAAGATGAGAATTTAGCTCCGAGAGCTCAAATGTCAGGAAAAGATAAAACTAAGAAGAGACAAAGAGGGAAAAACTAGAAATATCTATGCAGAAGTTATTTCAATAGGTGGAATAGTCCACCAAGTAGATATTTTGGCTTGCAAACATTGAAGGTGCAACCTATTTGTCTCTCTTAGAGTAAAAGTGAAGTGGACAGTTGCATAGATACCAGATGACCCAAGCCCAAGAGGAGGAATTTGAGATAAAGTAGCATGCCACAGTCAAGGTAGCCATCTTATTCTAGCATGGTCCCTTGATAGAACTAAAAATGCATTCAAGGCATTGAATGCATAACATGGGCCATTCCATGAAACAAAGTGCCAAGTCTTTCTTGGCTGCTATATATTGTAATCTTTTTTATTGTTTTAAAGAGATCGTCCTATTACTAGAAGCAAAACTTTGCCTAAATTGAAAGGCAAATAATGAGACTTTGAGCTCAGATTGTTGTTCATATCATTTTATCTGAATGAGAAAGCAAGTTGTTTATAGAATTTGTGTTGTCATAGCTTGTATCATTTTAGGAGATTGTTCTTATGTCTGTCTTCTGAATGTGTTCTTGTTTATTTAATTTGGCAAGTAGAACTAGTGGAAGTAATCAGGAAGGTGTCCTGAAGCCAACTATGGAGAGACTTTGTGGCCCCACAATTGCCTTTAGTGTGTGTTTATTTTCTATTTTTGTGTAAAGGACCTTGGGACAACTTTGTGCCCCCATTGTTCTTCATATTTCACTCTTGGGAAGTCAAGGTGGAGGCTTTGCACTACATTTTAGGTTGCTGGTTACTCTGTACTTGGTTACCAATTACTTATTACTTACCATAAAGATTCTTGTTATTTTTAAGAACAAGCACTTCTGAAAGAAGAGAAGTGCCTTCTATCATTTCACCAAGATTTCTACTATCTAGGAAGGGATCTGGCTCTTGGCTGAATGTTACTTTTGAAAGAAGAGAAGTACCTTCACCAATCACCCAGGATTTCTCCTCTGATTTGTGAGCATCATCTCTAAAAAAATAGAGATGGATGGTTTATCCTACCCTGAGTGTTATTTTCAGCTTATATATATAGTATATAGCGCCTTTATACTTATAGGGAACCTCCCCTTGATGAGAGGAGAGATTTTTCCCCTATTGATGTAGTACACCTACACATCTGGCTGACCAATCTCCCTATGCTATGGTTGAAGAGACTTATTTTGTTCACCAGTTAGCTGGTTGACAAAATATTCACCCAAAAAAATCCTTAGAAGATAGGTCTCAATAACTATGCCATGTTGGGTACCTACATACAATGTCGACAAAATCAAGTGAAGAAGCCAAGTGTCTTGATGGACACCAATCTATCTTGCTAGAATACATGGATGCCAATTATTGTAACACCAAGTAAAATAGGAACTAGTGTTGAATGCAAGGATCAACTAGAAGTAACACTAATTTCTAAAAGATTGGGTAGAAGATGAAACATGAGGAAGCATTGCTAAACATCCCCCCCTCAATGCTGAACACTAGGTGAAAATACTCATAATATCTACATGAGTGGTTTGAATCCACTACTTAAACATCAAATAAGTTGACACTTTATACACTAGAATAGATCCATGTCACACTAAATGAGACTATCAAATTATTGAAGAAGATAAGATGACACTGCGATTTACCAAAATACCTACAATCAAGTTATGGGAGACTGTCAGTTGTCAAAAAGGTGGAATCAAAAATATAGAATAGTACACCAAAGAAGGCCAAAAAATGATGAGACATTATGTAATCCTCATATGGGTTCTGACAAATAAACTACCTGAATAAGATACCTATGTACAAAGGAGGAAACCAAACTCATTTTTGTGCTAAAACACAAGAAAGAACATATGCACACAAAAGGTGTAAAAACATAACTCTTAGTAAGTGGAGAAAATCCCCCCCCCAAAAAAAAAGAGAGAAAAAAAGAATAAAGAGAAAGAAATCCCTCCATAGATGATGTTGAAGAAGTCCACACTCCAAATACTCACAAGTCACAAAAGGACTCAATTTGCATGCGTGGTCTGAATCAACTACTCGATCATAAAAATAACTAACACTAGGCTATACTAGAATAGATTCAATCAAGAAGAGTATTAGTGGTGATGAAATTACAAAAAATTATTGTAAGTGCAAAGAATGGTCAAAACCAAGAAGTAGAATGTACATCACAGCATCCTATACTACCAAATAGATAGAGTGGAAAAAATAAAGGTTTGCATGAGTGGCCTAAATCCACTACTCAAACACTAAACAAAATAACATTGTATACACCAAAATAGCTCCAAGAATGAGGATATTGTCAACTATAAAAAAAAGGTGTAAAAAATGTAGAAAATGCTCCAAAAAATAAGGGAGTGAAAAAGTGTCTCGATAGAAGAAGGTGAGGCACTAAGAAAGGGGCCTCGAGGAGACAAAATACAACTATGAGTGTGTCAATGTACTAATTCATGTTGTGGGATTATATAAGAGTATGAAAAATGTAAAAAAGAGCCATAATGTATACAAACACACAAAAGAGAATCAATAGCCAAAAATAACAACATGCAAATCACATGCAAGGACAATGGACTCAGCTAAAAATTCATTCTAGATAGTGCATGTGCAAAGTATAATGTAGGGCCCATAACACATAAAACCCCATATTAGTGACTATGTATACTCAAGAATAAGACGTCAAACTTAGTCAAAAATATGTCTATGAGTGAAAAAAATGATGACAATATAAAGGAGTAAGAAGGAAGTATGTGTTGCCTGTGAGGGGGTCTGACCTCCTACCAGATCAGACCTCACACTATGATATTTGATAAGCAATATAGATATAGTACATGCAAAACACTAAATATTTCTCAACAAATGCTTAATTACATCACCATAAAAATGTCACCACAAGTCATAGCAATGACATCAAAACCAATGCGAAGAGACCCTCCCTAGTATGTGGTGGCACTTTATAAAATAGTGCATTTTATAATATGAATAAGACCATTGCATGGAAAATTGAAAAACATCAACTTTTAAAAAAGATGGTGCTCAATTTTGAGTTACTGATCAAAAGTTATTTAAACAAATGATTTCTCATAAAATAAGCCTATTTAATAAAAAATTGCACTAAATGATTAAAAAATTACACCACAGGTAAGGGAACCTAGCCTTCCAATCACTTGTTAGAATCATCACAGAACCAAGAATATCTCCAAGCCAATAGAAGTAAAAAATAGTCAACTCAATTGCCTTGGTATGCATGTAAGTGTTCTTGAGTCCCTTTGTGAGTAAAAAATATAGCTAATAAAAGAAAAAAAAATCTTTTTCAACTTTGTAAAGAGGAAAAAGGATAGCTTACAAGTGTCTTAACTTGGTTGGGCCCTTCTCCAATGCAGATCACCACCAAAACAAAGTTGTCTCTTTACCAAACAACAAAATCCCCCAGAAGTCAATTTTCTAGACTTTTGAGCAAGGTTGGAGAGTATCATGTAGCTGACAATAGAGGAGGAAGGTGGTGGACACAGCTGGACCATGGGAGGAGAAGATAGAGGATGACAGTGGTTTGAAAAAAAAGAAACAACTTAGGCAGGTATTTTGAGGAACCAACTCTGAGAGGCATCATCAAAATCCCAAATGGAAGCAGTAAGGGGCTGCTAGATCTAATAGTTTTGGAGAATAACTCAAAAAAAAAATACATGGAGATAAACATATATTTGTAGTCTATTAAAAAACATAGTCAATTGAAATCCTTCACTAATATGGAATGTTGTTTTGCTTGAGTTGAAATGATGAGACAAAAAGAATGGTGATTGCATTGTTCTTGGGATGTATTAAAGAAAGAAAAGAATAAAACTTGATATGGCAACAGTGTTAATGCTGCTAAACATCACCACTACCAAGCATATAATTCTAAGATAAAGGGAATAGATGTGATCAAAATGCCTCTCTCCTAGAGGTATCTGTAGACACCGAAATTGTGTCTAACCCTTGTCATCCTCCCCTTAACCCCCATTTTCATTCTCCCGCACCTATTTAACCCCTGTCGACCATTTTCCCACGAGCCTTGCCCCTCGCAGCATGTAAAAATGAGCAAAAAGTTAAAATTAGTCTTTGTCCCCATTCTGCATCTGTCGACATCGGTCACTACTCGGCAGACGTCATTGACGTCGGTCACTACTCGACAGACGTCAGTGGTCCTGCTGGCATCGGTTATCCTTAAACACTGCATTCTCAACCCGAACGCAGGATCCGTTATCAATTATCCGTTATTCGTTATTCGGTTGCCAATCAGTTTCTTGATCAATTATCAGACCTTCTTTCAAAACATTCTTTCATCCAAACACTACAGGGATCAACCAACTTTTGCATTCAATCAATTTGCAATCAAACCTCTCGTATTCTCTCTCTCTGGTACAGGTATTCTGCTTCAGTCATCTCGCTGGAGGTCTGCTACATCAAACTTCTGCAACACACGGACAACATCAATTATGTCTCCTACTCTATCTTCAGCATGTAACAGGTAAGCGTTTGTTCTGTGTTTTTATTTTGTTCTCTGGTTATTGTTTTTAATTGATATTACCACCCCGACTTAGATTCAGATTACAAACCCGACTTGACTTCCTCCCGTATCACCTCTATCTGCCCTTTCCAAAATATATAGTCTGTAACTCTGCCCAGATTTTTGCACTAACCCCTAAATAATCCCTCTGACTCCCAAACTGGCTCCTTAGCCTTCAGACGAAAACTTCAGACCACTCTGCAATCCTAAAACCCTGTCCAGACCCGACCAGACCCCATCCAAAAACTGCTGCCCCGACCGACGCCGGTCATTACCCCTACCGACGCCGGCACTTTAACCGACGTTGGCACCCTCCCTTGACCGACTCCGGCAAAGAGACTGACATCGGCGACTGTGCAGAGCAATTTGCTGCATATCAGGTATGCATTTTGCTTTTTGTCTTTTATTTCTTTGATTCTATCTTTCACTATTTCTGTTCCTGTCAAATATTCTATTTTTAATCAGTGGGTTGATATCCCTCAAGGAAGTCTTCGTACTTCAGGGATCAAGCTTTTGCTTGACAGCCCACCATCTCCTCATCTAACATTTTTCATGTTTTAGTCTCTTTTTCTTTGAAGGTGTCATTCCTCCACAACCAAAGAGGAGTACCTTCCAACGTCTGATTTCGGTGTGCACGACTTCATCCAGGTATCTTCTAACCCTTGACCATTCTTCTTAGTTTCTCATTTCTCTCTTTGAATGTGAAAGCGAAATAACATAGAAACATTCTGGCACACCCGATGGGATGCTTAGGGCCTTCCTTGGGTTCCTTTCCTTTTTTTTTCATTTAGGTGCATTAGGTTTCTCCCTCTTCACCTCTTTCTTCTATCTTCCAAACGACACCATCAACAGGACTAAAAATAACTTTTATTTCTTTTCTTGCACTTCTAGACTAGTCAAAAATCATATTCTTCAACCCTTTCTCAACTTGTTTTCATTCCAACTTCACATTTTGACTTGGGCTTAAAACACATTGCACTTTCATTTCTGCTTGCTTGCATTTCTTAGTCCACACCTAGTAATTAATAATCACATATTGAATTAATCTAGTCCACTTTATGTTACACGACCGAACCACTTGCACAAAACAAACATCTTAACTTACCTGAGACAAGGCCCGACTGGGATTTCATCACCCAGTGGATACCTTACCCATCCCAAAAATCTTACTTGGATTTCATCACCAAGGGGAAAGCCCACTTTGTTCTCTGGCAGAGCCTAATCTCTAGGGGAAGTATATTTTGGCTAAGCGAGGCCAGCTTATCACTGGACTCGTGAAGTGAGGGGAGCTTGCTCCTTAGCACTAGGCCAAGTACGAAACCTAACACAGACTTTTGAGCACCATAACTAACCTGAAACCATCCATAGACTACTTCTTCTAGGACCCGACTCAAAAGCCAATCTTCCTCTACACATATTCTAAGGCATAAGCCATTATAAGCCTAATAATTTACTCCTAGGGTTCCTTTTTAGGATCTGCTTGTGTTCTTCATCTTTTCTATTTTTATCTGCTTGTTTGAGCTTGTGAGGATGTTCTTTCTTGCCTTTAATGGTTTTGACTCACAGTCAAACCAAGGCTCTTGTCGACCACGCGAGGCATCAACCGCTTCCGCCTTCCCCGTCCATAACTAGTCCTTTAATAGAGTTCCGCTCAGAGACTGAAAGAACTCCTACTCGATCGACCCCAACTCAGACCCCCATTGTCCCTGAAGGGGACCAAGATTTCAAAAGATTCTTGGACCTCAATGTCAAAGCCCTGCAGCATTATCTCGCGTGAAGCCAAATGCGAGACTCCTTAGGAAACCCGATTTATGGGATGCCGACCTCTTTAGTCGAGACAATAGCCATATCGACAGCGTCTGTGGTTCAACCCATAGACACCCAGGCTGTCGTCTCAGCTAATGACCAGCCCATGACCAACCTTCTAAGTGTGGCCTCTCCTTCCATCTCTGGGCCCACTTCCACTGGGGTTTTGGCCCCCTTCAATCGCAACCTATTCAACCAACCTCTACCCCTTTCCAAAATTTGGTTGTCTCTATCCCACCTACCCTTGCCCCTATCAACACCAGGGTGGCTACTCATCCATTGGCCAATGTTGTCGCTATTCAACCACCCATGGCAACATCAAGCCTAGCCATGCCTTCTACCTTCACCATGCAACCACCCTTGGCCTCCACTTATGTCCCATCGACTAGTTATCAATACGTTGTGCCCCTACAAGTGCAACCGACTATGTCGTATTCCCCTTCTAGCATCTTTCAAGCGTCCTACAACTTAGGGGGCGCTCCACCTGCCAATCTGTCAGCAGACATAATCAAAATGCTGATGGGCAAAATGTCTAGTCTCGAGACCTCTATTTCTGGTTCACGCAATGCCCTTTCATATGAGCTAATTTGAAATGAACCCATTCATCCCTCTGTCCTGATCTGGCCATATCCCAGTCAGTGGGAGCTTCCTAAATTTTCTTGTTTCCAGAGTAAGGAAGACCCGCAACAGCACCTACGGGCATTCAGACATGCCTGTTATCTCATAGCCCATGACGATGCGTTACTTCTACGCACGTTCCCCATGTCACTCTCCGGTGTTGCTCTCGACTAGTACAGCTCTCTCACCAGCCATTCTCTTTTCACCTTCACCTAGCTGGCCCAACTCTTCCTCGACCACTTCTCCATAAACATCACCAAAAAGGTCTCAATCACAGATCTCTATTCTATCTGATAGTTTGAGGATGAATCCATAGCCGATTTTGTTGCTCGCTAGAGAGGCCTCATTAATCAGATCTCCTTTTCTCTACCCCAACCCAAACTCATCAAACTTTTCTCTCAGGCCTATGCCAAGCATATTTCCTCTACCTTGCGGGTCCAGACCTTTCGCACCTTTGATGAAGCCTTCACGATGGCCCGAAAGCTTAAATTACGTGCCATCGAGGAGAACAAAGTCAAGTTGCAGAGTAAAAACCCCAACACCAAGTCCAATGAATCATCCTCTAAACCTTCTTCATCTAACCCCAAATCAAAGGCATCAGCAAATGTTGTAGTCGTCAGACCTTCATCCTCTTCAACAACCAATCAGCCTGAGCCGTCCACGTCCCAAAGCATCACCTGGCAATTCCAGCAGAGATATGTGCAGCGACAGTATACTCCGCTAGGAGAGTCATAAATATTTGTGTTGGACAAACTTGTCAAATAGGGGGTTCTCAATCTCCCTCAAATCTGACCACCTCCTCAGTTTGATCCTCACGCGCCATCCCTGCGTGGTATAGGGAAAATGATTTCTGTAACTATCACCGTGTTAAAGGCCATGACATGGGTAACTGCAAGACTCTTAAAAACATCATCCAAGACATGCTAGAAAAGGGTGACCTCATCTTAGACAATCCAAATGTGCCACCCAATCAAGGCATAGACATCTTCAAGTAACCATTTCCCAACCATCTGCCTACCTAAAACAATGTGCAGACCATGACTGATGACACTCAAAAACATAACATACGCACAATCAATACGGTCTTGCCCTTCATCCCTGACCAACCTCTCTCACAAACTCAGGAGGTTAGTCCACCCATCAGTCCATCGCACGTGGATGAACCTTCTTCTCCTCTTAGTTCTCCATCAACTTCCCTTATATTGGAGGACGCCTCGACCCTATCGGCACCACCAATCTCACCGTCCTCCTTCTTGCTACCTATAGAGGACCCTACCCTTCCTACTCCTCAACCGCAAGTGGAGGGCACAATCATCCCTGCCCTCTACCCTCTTGAGGAGCCGCATTCTCCCATTCCTTCTCCACCCAGGGAGGAACCTGTCTCTCCATCTTCTCCAACCAAAGATGAATCTGCTATGACTTCATCATGCCTTGGGCCTGATACTGCTACACCAATCTCATTTTTGGCCCTGCAACCATCCACATCTTCTCAAGGACCCAAGCCTCATCCAGCATCTTCTCAACCATTTTTTTGATTAGTGGAGAAACTTGGACTTCTCCCTTTAAGGAAAGTGGAGCATCAAGCATTATGGAAGCGACTCAAAGCTCTTCAGCATGCCTGTGCCGTTTCATCTCATGCCGCCAACCCTCCCATGGTGAAATCTCCCAAGACTTCTAACAAAGACCAGACTTCCACCTCTAAACCTTCAAAACTACAACCATCCACATCACAACTAAAACCCTCATCTACCCCATTAAAACTAATCAAAACACTTGGCGTTCGCCCTGTCCCTAACCTCACTCACCCACAAGTGAAGGTAGACCTGGACTAGACCTTGACCAATAGTAGTCTTCAAACCAAATCAAGCAAGACTGCTAAATCACAGAGGCAAACTCATTTTCCTCCGTCACCATTACCCTCCATTTTGGGCCCTCATCCTTCAACCATAATCAGAACCTTCCCTACTCTGACCTCTAATCAAAACAAGTTGCCTCCTCTACTTCCTTTTCCTACCGCAAGCCTACCCTCTCTGAAAAATGTAGCACCTCTCATGAAGAAAGTGTCGTCTCTGCATGTGGCCGCACCATCAACCCAAAAGGTGGTACAGAAGCCTCCTTCAACCCCGCCCAAGTAAAAGTCACCAGCATCTCACACATCAATGAGCATAGACCCTTTAGTGGGCTCATACTCTTTGATATTGCATCGACTTTTGCAGACCTCTAGCATAACCCTTCCACCTATCAAGCCATTCCAACCCCTAATGTCAAAGCCTTCCTGGTTCGATGATACCAAGATTTGCCTATATCATCGTACGCCAAGACATGACACCGAGAGTTGTTGTGCCCTCAAGGCCGTCATTCACCGCTACATGGATAAAGACACTCTCCTTCTTGAGGACATTGCCGACCGACCCCTGACACCTTCCCATATTCCCCAAACCACTTCATTATCATCGACATCTCATTAGCAGGCCATGACCCCTTCATCTCCTTCACCCCTATCTTCAAAATCAATGCCATCCACATAACCACTAGGTCACAAAAGGACAAGGCAAAAGAAAAAGCCGTCATTCTTTGGACCTATCCTTTCGTCAAGCCACCTCAACCGCCAAAACCTAAAATTTATATCCTTGGCGCATCTCAACCCTCTTCTTCTTCTTCTTCAGGGGCAATCCATGACTCCATGTTAAAACAACTTCACTAGACGCCCATGAAGATGACCCTGTATGACCTCATCCAAACCTCGCCTCAGCACTGCCAAACTCTGATCAGATCCTTACAGGTAGTGGAGGTCCAAATTGAGGACCCCCAACCACTCGCTGCCCTGGTCCACTCATTATCCCCTGTTTCCTCTATCACTTTCAGCGATTCTGAGATGCCTACATCTAACTCAAAAGATCAGGACGCTTCTCTCTTCATCACTGCCTATGTTGATCGAATCCACATCAAGCGAGTTATGATTGACAAAGGTGCCAGCATTAACATCATCTCCACCCATGCCTTTGATCAATTGGCTCTCCCTAAGAATTGCGTATCCAAAATTGATGCAATCTTGCGATCCTTCAATGACACCACTACCACAACCATTGGCACCATCATCCTCCACATTCGCGTTGGCCCACGCACAGTCCCAGAGCTCTTCTATATCATCGAAGGAGAGTTTCAATATAACATGCTATTAGGCCGACCCTGGATTCATGCCATGGCTTATGTTCCCTCTACCCTGCACCGTTGTGTGAAATTAGAACATGACGGGCAAGTCCACATCATTCCTTCCGACCCATCACCTTTCAAAACTTATAACATGACCTATCAGCCAAATGACATTCTTATTCCTCTCAAGCCATCAACCCCGGCACTACCTCCATTTGTGGAAGCTTCGACCAGTTCGCAAACGGCGGTCGCCCTCACACCTCCCCTTCAAGCGACAACCAAAGACCCCATGGAAGACATCTTCCAACGACTTTCACTTGGAGAATATCATTTTATTGCCTTAGACATGTTCCAAACTCTGCAAGAGTATGGACAGCTTCACCACAACCCAAACTATGACCATCGGATCGAGATGGTCGTGCCTTATGGTCCTCCTCACCTCCGAACCAATCTCATCTATGGGGGGCTCAATCAAGCTCTCACTGACAGGAACCCTCTCTCTTCACCTCAACCATTCATATCAGACTTCTCATTTCTTGGCAACCCTACCTTTGCTCACACTTACTTTTACAGGTGTGCATGGAAGGGTTTTGGCTTCGGGCGCTATGAACAAGGCTCCCATGAGCCCATCGAACCTATCAATGAAGACAATGCTAAAAAATGATATGGCCTGGGTTTCCAAGACCCTACTCAGGCTCCTGCAGACCTTTGTCCCGACCCCATCATCGACCAATCTCCTCCAAGTTCACCTATTCCTCCCCCTTCACCTAAGGAGTCGGTGGTTTCCATCCCTCTTGATTTTTTTTTTGGATAAACACCATTCGCCTGGAACCCCTAACCTATCAGCTAAATGGGGTGTCCAGGTCCCTCCCTCTTATTTATCCCAACCTGATAGACGATGAGTCGGTGACCATCAACACTGTCTGTTGCGCAAACGACGATGCCATTCTTTCTTACACGGGCATCGATGACTATTTCATCCAGTGCTCCCTCCCTTTTGAGACCTAGGTTATGTTAAATGAATCAACCATTGACATCAACCTCCATTCTTTCGATGTTCCTCACGTCTTAAAGATTGGCCAATCTCTAGACACCCAAGAGCAGCTTGACTACACCCAGTTCCTCTCAGACCACAGCAAGGCCTTTGCTTGGACCTACAGTGACATGCCTAGCATCGACCCCACCATTGCTACCCATAACATTATCACCAAACTAGAGGCTAAGCCTGTCAAGCAAAAGCTTTGAAAGATGCATCCTTGTGTTGCGCTCCTTGTCAAAGAGGAGCTTCAGCCCCTTCTCTCTGTCTCTTTCATCCAACCCATCGATTATCCGCAGTGGATCTCTAACATCGTCCCTATCACCAAGGCGATTGGGGGGATCCAGATCTGCATGGACTATCACAACCTCAACCTAGCCTGTCCCAAAGATGACTTTTCTCTTCCTAACATTGACCAACTTGTTGATCTCATGGCCGGTCATGAGATGCTATCACTCATGAACGGGTTTTCAGGATACAATCAAATCCTGATTGCACCAGAAGATCAGCACAATATTACCTTCATCACCCCATGGGAGACTTTTTGCTATCGAGTCATGCCTTTTGGCTTAAAGAACGTAGGTGCCACTTATCAGTGTGCCATGACCTACATTTTCCATGATCTCCTCCACAAAATCATGGAGGACTATGTAGATGACCTGCTCGGCAAGTCCAAGCTTCGCTGTGACCATTTGACCATTCTCAAGATCATCTTCTCTCACCTTCTTCAATACAATGTCTGCCTTAACCCCAAGAAATGCATCTTTGGAGGCCTCTCAGGCAAGCTCTTGGGCTTCATCATTTCCTTTCGTGGCATCGAGATAGATCCCGCCAAGATTCACGTTATCCTCGAAATGCCACCTCTGACCAATCTCAAGCAGCTTCGCAGTCTGCAAGGGAAGCTCCAGTCCATCCGTCATTTCATCTCACAGCTCTTCGACCGCTGCCAACCTTTTCATCATCTCCTTAAGAAGGAGGTCTCCTTTAAATGGGATAAAGACTGCCAAGAGGCTTTTGAAGCCCTCAAACGCTATCTGGTCTCTCCACCAGTCCTCATTCCACCTAAAGACGACCAACCCTTCTACCTTTACATCTCAGCAACCAACCATTCGTTAGGTGCCATGATCGCACACCGAGATGAGCATCACCATGAGCAATCGATTTACTATATCAGCCAAACACTTGTCGACTATGAAACTCGGTATATTCATATCGAGAAACTCTATTTGGCACTAGTCTTTGCCGCTACCAAGCTCTGCCATTATCTTCTTAACCAGACCTTTGTCATCACTCACACTGACCCTCTTAAATACATGCATTCCAAGCCATATAAAAATCAACGTATGGCTCGGTGGCTCATGCTGCTTGTTGAGTTTGACCTCAAATTCATCCAACAGAAATCTATCAAGGGGCAAACCATTACTGATCAACTGGAAGATGCCCCTCTTCTTGACAATCAACCTTCACAGTGCGAGTTTCCTGATGAATCTATCGCTGCACTTTCCATCGATGACACCGTCTATCAAATGACCATGTTCTTCGATGGCTCCAAATGTCAACTCGGTGGGGGTGCGGGAGTCATTCTCATCCCACTCGAAGGTGAGCCCATGCCTCTGTACTTCAAGCTTGACTTTGATTGTACCAATAATATGGCTGAATACGAAGCCTTAATTTTGGGACTTCAAACCGCCCTTTCTTTCAGCATCAAGTCCATCAACATCTTCGATGACTCGCAGCTTGTTGTCAATCAGATCAATGGTTCATACCTCTGTAAAAATGAAATTTTGCAAAGGTACAAGAACCGTGCTGACACTCTCTTAGTCTCTTTCGACCATTACCTCTTGCAAACTATTCCTCGATCCACGAATAAGTTTGCTGACACCATGGCTTCTCTTGCCTCGCATATTCCATCTTCATCATCTTCATCTAAACTTTTTGTCACGGTGCATCGCGTGCCGTTGCCTTCATAAATTTATCCTAACATCAATCATGTCAACACCATAGACTCTAGTCCATGAGATGATTGGTATAAGCAACTTTTGGACTACTTATCTCTTTCTGTCCTTCCTCCCAACCTCTCTAAAAATGCGTGGCGAGCTTTCATAAAATGCATGGCTCGCTATACCATGCTTGGGGGTCTTCTATATAAGCGAGGCTTTGACGGCCTCTTTCTTCACTGTCTTACCTCCACTGAAGCCTCTCATGCCATTAAACAAGTCCACGATGGGATTTGTGGCAGACACTTCAGTGGAAATTCTGTTGCCAAGCGCATCCTTTGCCTGGGCTATTATTGGCCCACTCTTCATCAAGACTGTAGCGACTATGTTTGGCGTTGCATCAAGTGCCAGCAGCACTCTAACTTGCTTCATCTCCCCAGCCACGCCTTACAAGTTGCTCATGATTTCTAGCCTTTTTCTCAGTGTGGCTTAGATCTCATCGGTGAGATTAACCCTCACTCGTCTCTTCGTCATCAGTCCATCATCACCACCACCGAGTATTTCACTAAATGGGTGGAAGCCATTCCTCTCATCTCCATAAAAGTTGACAAAATTGTCGACTTCATCAGCACCCACATCATCTATCATTTCGGTGTTCCTCACAAAATCATCACCGACAACGGCAAGTCCTTTAAAAACAAAACTGTCCAAAAACTCTGTGACTCATTTGGCATCAATCTCAGCTTCTCTTCACCTTACTACCCATAAGCAAATGGGCAGGCCGAGGCTTCCAACAAAATTCTGACTAAAATTTTCATGAAGGTGGTCAACGACACAAGAAGGGATTGGCACATTCATGTTCCCTTCACTTTGTGGGCCTACCGCACTAGCATCCGAACCTCTACAGGTGCTACCCCTTTCTCTCTAGTGTACGGAACAGAGGCTATCCTACCTCTCAAAGTACAGATCCCATCTCTCTGCATCTCTCTACATGATATTCTTTCTAACGATGACTTTCATCAAGATCGCTTAGCTCAACTTGAGCTACTTGATGAACATCATCTTGCAGCGCTCAACCATCTCCATGTCTATCAAAATCGCATCAAGTGAGCCTATGACAAAAATTTGCGAGAATGAGATTTCAACATTAGAGACCTCGTCCTCAAATAAAATTAGCATGTGACTAATATGGAGTGAAGTAAACAAGTCAAGTTCGCCCCTAATTGGCTCAGACCTTTCATCATCATGCACAAGTATGGGTCAGGGACTTATCATCTGTTCTCTCTCAATGGATGGCTAGAACCTGAGCCTCTTAATGTGTTGCATCTGCGACCATTCTACTGTTAGTCGAGTACTCATCCTCTTGACATTTAACTTGAGCTCGTCCCTTGAGCAATCTCTGTCCTCTTAATCCCCATTCCTTTCAACCCTATTCCCCTTAACAAATCCTATATAACCCTTTTATGATGTATGGGATGCTTTGTCCTAATAAAAGGGAGCCCTTGAACTTCTATAGTCTTGTCCATGACTCAAAATTTTGTCAAAAATAAATTAAGATGTCAAAATATCCAAGGTCACAAAATCAAAAAAAAAAAAACAGACTACTCCCTCGAAGGACAGCTGTACTATCATTGTTGTAGCTAATAGACTACTCCCTCGAAGGACATATATTCAAAAGCCCTTATATATATAAAGCAAAAATATAGACTACTCCCTCGAAGGATGGCTATGACTAAATCTTGCTACAAACAACACTTTCTTAGAAGTTTCCCACATCGATCAGCTTCATAAATGACCATAAAGCAAATGACATCTCTATGTAGACTTCCCGCATTGATCAGTCTGCTCAAAAAGAAAAAAAAAAAAAAAAAGGTCATGGACTTGGCTTGCAGTCGTCTCAGGGTCTCCTATAAAAAGGGGCAAGGTTATCTCTGCTCTAAACTGGGTTACCCTATCCTCCCCTATCATATCACCTACTCAAGGGACTTCGAGCTCATTTTAATGTCAAAGTGATTCGATTACCTCCCTAACACAACCCATGGTCAACGACGTAATGCATGAATAGGGCTCTCGATTCTAACAACCCCTATCTATGCTATCATTATGGTCCTTGTCAATGAAAGGGCGAATATGCCTTTCACTTCCTTTACACTTTGGTCACATTCAACCACATCATTTGTCAAACCAACTCAACCCGACTCTTTTCAGACCACTCACATAGCCTATTCACACTAGTTTCTATGGACACCAATACACATGGAAACTATCGACTACTCAATTTATGTCAAGCATAAACCATTACTTGCTGAAGCATAAATAGACTCATTTTATTTTTAGCATATGTCCATCACCTAATATGGACACTTGCTAGGGATGAAAAACCCCGACCAATGTTACAGAATACACCATTTGGAAAAGGCTGTAACATCTTCCTCTCCTCATCATTTCAAGCATGTCCCCTCAGACATATGGGATGTGCTAAATCATTCTCATGACCAATCACATCAACCACTTTGTCTCCTCATCCGAACTACATTGGTCTGAGGCCCGCCTAACTAGGGCTATGTAGGCAGCACTCAGATGACAGCACGTCTTCTGGGGTTAGCTCGACCACCCTCATTTGTTCATCTACCTGATGTACAAACCCTATCCTCTTCTAACCATGACTTGACCTAGACCAAAAGCAATCAATCCCTTCAACTCTTCCTCCCTTTTGGGAGAACTACATTGGCCTAAGGCCCTACCAATCGGGGCTATGTAGGCAGCACTCAGTTGACATGGGGTCTTCTGGGGTTAGCTCGGCCATCATCTTCGTCACTTTCTTCCATCCCTTTCTCTCGTCACCTGTCAATCACATCACAACTCATCACATACTTTCACAATCATTAGCATAATCATTTTCATCATTTACATCATAGTCATTAATCATAAATATCACCATCATAAAAATTAAACATCCACATCATATAATCTGCAAGTCATAACTATCACCATCACATAATCATTAAGCATCATCATCTAATCTAAAAAGTCATAACCATTCACATCACTAGCATTATCACAGTGCATCATTATATTAATCATCATCATCATAATCATTAACCATAACATTATCATCATCACATTAGTCATCATAATCATAAACATAATATCAAAACATGCATCAAATCAAAATGCCATCAACATTAAACATTTTACAACATCCATAACACGCATCCATGACATCCATGATCCAAAAATAATCATCATATATATATCAAAATGTTTTGTACAATAGACACAAATCTGTGTTTGTCTCTCTCTCTCCAAATATGGTGCATCTCACGTCTACGGCTTGCAGGCTGGTATATACATCAAAAAATATCAAAACTGGCCTCAGGGCTGTGGCTGTGGCGGTGGTGGTGGCAGCCGGGATGAGGCTGTGTCATCTCCGCTCTCTGATCTGCATCATCTGCGCACACCCAAAGTCATCGCCTGCGACGCAGACCTCTGTCGGCTCTGCTCATCTCACATCTCAGAGTATCCCTGTATCTGAGGGAACTCTCTGATAGCTCCCTCATAATATGCAATCTCGTCCATCGCAGTCCTGTACCTAGCTATAGGTACAGTCTGCGGTGGACCCATCTAGCCTCCTGCCGTGCCCTGAATTGAACCCTGCAGCTGTGAGTTCAAGACGTGATAAAATCGATGTCGACGGCCTTTAACCCTCATTTTAATCACATTGCCATAAAATCATGCCCCCAATCAGTCCACTCTCTAGTAGAAGTCATCTTATCCCCCTGGGGCACACTTGAGATCACTTTTGCCTCCGCTCGCCTCGACCACCAGACCTTGGAGATCGCGACTCTCTCCTCCGACCGCTTTTGAGACAACTCTGCCTTGGTTGTTTTGATTGCCTTTGCTACCTCGCGCCTAGTTAGCAAATTGTCCAGACCCTCACAAGTATTGGATCGCGAGTAAGTTGATCCCTACTACTTGTGACCTTTTTCATGTTTTCTAGGAGCACTTCCTGAGCCCGAGATACCTGGAACACGATGACCCATTGGAGCTACATCTTGGATCGAATAACCCAATTAGCTATGACTAAATGTTGGGGCATGATTATTTCAATTTTGACACTCCTCAACCCTTGACCATGACAATTTGATAGACCTATCACATGGTGTGGTATACGTGCAATCTCACCCTTTGCAGCGTTGACACTCGCTCTTCACCCTCTCTATCCATCTCTTTATCAAATCAACACTCGATCTCAGGTTCCCTTCCCTCGACTCCCACTTTGAGGGGGGAACACCTCATCCCATACCTGGGGCAACCAACTCCTATTTTTGTCTTGCAGTTCGTCAAGAACAACCAACAAGATAAAAAGGGGCAATGTAGACACCAAAATCGTGTCTACCCCTTGGTCGTCCTCCCCCCTTGGTCCCCTTGGTCCATCCTCTAACCCAAATCCTAACCCACTCCATTATTAAATTAAAATAATCAAATATTTTAATTTAATTGCCCCTTTGCCATCTCACCCATGCCACCTCACTCAACCTTGGATTCCGCTCCTTGGATGCCCCCACCTCATTCCTAGCCTTAATGACCCAAATATCATTTTAGCCCTTCCTCTCGCATCCATTTAAGCTCCTCTCGACCGTTTTCCCATGACCATTTGACCCTGGCAGCGTGTAAGAACGGACAGAGGCTAATTTTAGCCTCTATCCCCATTCTTTTGCCACCGACATTGGTCAGTATGCGGCCAATGTCAGCGGTTCTACCGACATCGATTACCCTTAAAACTGTGTTCTGACCTCTGTTCTCCACCCGCGAATGTGAACTCTTTTGCACTTGGCATTCTGTCTCTCTCTCTCTCTCACACACACACACAACAAACATCACCAGCTACAGGTACTCTACATGAATAGCTCCAGATTGTGAGATCAAAGGCATTGCAGGTCTGTCAACAACATCAGCAACAGGTCTCCTTCACTCCTCCTTCAGCAAGCAGGAGATAAGTATTCCTTTGTTCTTCATTTCTATTTTTATTTGGATTCATCTATTAAGCAAACCACTGCCCAGACCCAACCTGCTCTTCCCTGAGAGGCTGAAAAGCCTTCTCTGACCCTTGTCTCCCCCTTTGTGCCCCTGTCACCCATTTAGTCCCTCTCTAGACAATACTCTCAGTCTAATCAGCCCTGCACAGACTTCTAGACAGTCCCTCTGACCTCCAAACAGGCTCTCTGACCCTCAAATAGAACCTCAGACCACTTTGTAGATTATAAACCAGACCTGAAACTTGTCCCAGGCCATCACCCCAACTGACCTCGACCATTGCCCCTACCGACGTCGACAACTGTGCAAAGCAGACTGCTACATAACAGGTACGCATTTGCTTTCAGTGCTTTTATTCTATCTTCATCATTTTTGTTTTTGATTATATTCTGCTTTTTATCAGTGGACTGTCATCCTCCAAGAAGTCTTTGCACTTATCGGACCAAGCTTTCGCTTGGCAGCCCACTTTCTAGCCATCTAACCATTTTCGTGTTTGAGTCTCTTTCTTCTACAGGTGTCATCCTCCACAACCAAAGAGGAGTTCCTTTCGTCGTCTGAATCTGGTGCGCAAGACTACATCCGGGTACGTACAAACCCTTGACCATATTTCTTTAGTTTCTCATTTCCCTTTTGAATGTGAAAAGCAAAAACTTGTTTGGAAACACTAAGCAATGGTCAATTTTCAAATTCAAATTCATTTTATGGGTCAGATCATACATTTTGCATGTTGTGGTGTGACAAAGTACCCAAAGTGTCCCATATAAATACACATTATGTCTAAGCCTATTTTACATTTAGAAAACATTTACTACTCACTAAAAAATCACTTTCACATTTGAAGGGACTTCCCTATTATTTATAATTTAACAATCACTTATAAGGAGTAAATCCTATCCAAGATTGAAGCACCTCAAGACAAGTCAAATTTTACCATTTTCCACATGTTGAAAGCTAGGGATCCACCTATTTTAGTTTAGATTTTTTAACATAATTAGTTGTCTAGTTTAAATAAAAAAATTATGGAATGCCATTATTTCTACTATCATTGGTTATTTTATTTTTATTTTCTATTTTTCCAGCATGAGACTCTTATTTTATGGTTTTAAACAAACCACCCATAATTCCCAAAAAAATGGATCAAATCGATTATGTACCAACCAATAGGGTGTAAAGTTATAGGTTTATAAAAAACATATAAATATATGACAACTCTCATTTTCTCCCAAATAACAAGTATGAATGCTTAGAACCCTCTATGGTTACCCTCAATTACCACACAAACTCACAAGGGAGAAAACATGTACTTATTTTGTTCAATAATTGTATTGATGTGTATAAAGGTAAAGCATGCACTTATTTTCTATCTTATATAAAAGAAGTAATTAGGCGCATTGCCAATCACAATGAGTTAACCCATCTAGATCACCTAATTTTTTCCAAAAATAAAAAAAGCATTGCTTATAATAAAATGCTATCATTTTATGGGAAAAACATTCAAAATAAGAAGACACATTAGAAAATGGGTAGTGAACTTAGAAGGTCAAGAGATGCAACATATATAAAAATCAAGCACATATCTAAATAACAACAATAGTATCTTCATATAGATTATTAAACAAGGGTAGGATAGAGAAACATGATTGAAAAGTGGGTAGGAAGTAAGAATAAGATGGAGGAGGAGGAAATAAAATGATTGAAAATAATCTAGTTACACATCACATAGGGAAAAAAGGCCTAAACAAAGTCTGAACACATTTTTTAAGTTTAACCATATCATATCTTTCTATCTATTTGGTTTTTGTGTTTTTTAATGCTAGCTGCATAAGCTAATATTTATTTTTTAATTCTTATTCAATAGAATAAATTTGAGTGCATGCCCATAGAGAAGGAAGATATTTTCATCAAAAGGAATTGGTTATGTCAAGTTATTCTAAAAACATATGTATGTTTTTATATATAGCTATGCATGTGTAGTTTGTTGTTTCTTGTCTCATTCACAATTGTTAATAAAAGTTTTACTTTCTTATTTGTATTATAAAAAATGTATGATACCATAAATATACCACATTGATATGGAAATAACAAACTGTTGACTATATAGATTCAAAGAAACAAAAAAAAATTAAAGCATCTTCAGATCACCAATGTCAGTAATGAGCATGCTATAATTATTTTAGACCTCAATATTCTTCTCCAAAGTTCTCATATTTCCAACATCATAAAAGAGGATGTCTTATCCTGGACTACTAATCCCAGTGAAGAATATGAAGTGAGATCAGGATACATCCAAATTATCCCTCCAAATCAAGAGATCTTCCCATGGTCTAAAATATGGGACAAGGATTTGATTCCAAAAGTCAATATATTTCTTTGGCTTTGTCTTAAAAATAAGATCTTCACCCTTGATAATCTAGATAAATGTGGTCTTGTGTTGGTCAACCACTGTTCACTTTGTGAGACTAACTTTGAAACTACCCCCCATCTCCTTCTTCAATGTCCTTTTGTCCATAAGATCTAGAGTCTTCTTCTTCATAAATTCCAAATTAATTGGATCCATCCTACTTCTCTATGTGACCTGTGGATCACTTGAGATCTCCACTTCACTAATCAACATCTCAAAAAAATATGGATTTTCTCTTTCTCGCATTTAATATGGGGAGTGTGGAAAGAAAAAAACAAGAAGATTTTCAGGGACTCTTTCAAAACTTACAACAAGTTTGCGAATAAAGTTTTTAATTCAATTATTGAAAACTTTAGAATTTCCAAAAAAGACAAGGATTTCCATCTATATAACCATGAGTAAAACATATCTAAAATTGGATCCCAACCCCATTAGATAGGTCCACAATGGACTTTATAATGGAAATTAAGAGCAAGACTAAATGGATTCCCCCAAATCAAGGATGGATTAATCTAAATTTTGATGGGGCTTCTAAAGGAAACCTAGGAATGTCTAGTGGAGGAAGAGTCCTAAGAGATGACAAGGGAAATTTGATAGTTGCATATAAAGGAAGTATTAGACACCAAGAAAACCATAAAGCAAAAGCTCTAGCTGCCCTATGGGGTGTCTAAGTGGCCAAAGATCTCAGAGTTAACAAGCTACTAGTTGAGGGTGACTCCCTAAAAATAATAAACTATCTCAATAAGATCAATAAATCTACTTATACTATTGATTACATCATATAATAAATCCTAGATATCATCAAATATTTTTTAGAGGCAAAATTCCAGCATACCTATCGTGAAGGTAATCACCTTGCTGACTTCTTTGCCAACAAGAGGGTGATGGTGTTAGGCTTTAAAATATGGAAAAGAATGATATTTTTCCCAATAATTACAATGCAATAATCATAAGAGATAGACATGGTTTGTCACACTAATGATTATGACCATAACATCACTCTACATACAACTATGATCAATAAATATCATATGAATGGATTTTTTAGCTCTATCACGTGTGTGACTTGAGGAAATTTTGAGAACCATCTAATATACATAAATAAAAAGGTCACCATAATTATTTGATATGTTACTCAGTTCTCCTCCTAAAATACTATCCTTAAGACTTACACTCTCACCTATATGGGTGGCAATATCAATAGAATAGAACATATGTCTATTGATAACCTTATACATAATAATTAGGTCTAGGAGATCCTCAAAATTGGTGGGCTAACTAATTTCATTAATAATATTAGCAGATATGACAAAGACCTATCGAGGAAATTTGATGATTAGTGGGTTGATCATGTGGTCATAATCAATAATTTTATGTTGATACCTCCGAAGGTTTCATTACCCAAATCATTGGCTTAAAAATTGAATAAGTTTACAAAATTCATTAGAAATTATTAGAAGAGAGGGATACATTCTTGAAAGATAATGAACACATATGATAATGAATTGGGGGATTCTTTAGAAAGGACATCCCAAAATGTTACGATAGAGTTACAGAACAAAACATGAGGTATGTGACCTTGGACATAATATTCTCTCTTGTGCATCATTTCTATTTACCTTTTTTGAATTATTTTTGATGTCTTATCCCCTTAAGTTTGCCTCTTTATATCCTGCATTCTCTTTAATCCTTGACATACGAAGTCATGATGGGCAATAAAAAATATCCTCTTCACCATGCTATGATTTTCCTCATTCACAAGTTTTTTCAAGGATCCAATCCTATCTCCCCTGTCAACCCCAAAATGGAGAAGCCTAAACCTAAAAGAAACATCCCTCATAGAATCCTAAAAAATGTGTCTAAACCCTTGACCTCCTCTCAAAAATCCAAATACCCTATCTTTATTAATAGAAACCAAAATAAACAGGACCTCTACCCACAATTGATGAAGAAAAAGAGTTGTGAAAAAAGTTGTGGACCCCACCCTTTTCAATTCTCTCTCCATCCCCACCCCTTCTCCTGCTCCCACTCCTCACTCCTCCTTCCAAGATCTCGACAAAAGTAGTAAATTGGAGGAAGTTTCTAAAAGCCTAAAAATGTTAAAAAATAATATCACTATCTTTGTTCTTGTTTAAGAGCCAATTTTTTAGGCTACCAGTCCCATCCCCAATCCCTTGCATGTCAATCACCCTTTGGATTTCAAAAAACTCATGGAGGAGCATAAATACCAAACCAAACTTAGAAAAAATGTAGATGAGGTGAAACTGCACAAATCAATTCTATGATGGTTTTTAAAAGACCAGAAAAAGTTCAAAGAGGAAATAAAAACTCAATCTTAATGATGGAATCTATTGCACAAAATCTAACGTCCTAGAAATTAGTTCAGAATATCAAGATATCATAATAATGAAAAGTCTTTAAATTATGGAGGCCCTTAACACCCTCTTCAAAAGAAAGAATTAAGACACCGAGATTCTCAAAATGGAAAAAAAGATGAAAGGCATTGCATAAGAGATATTTGAGCTTCAAACCAATAATAACAAAGATCTCCCACTAAAAAATCTCACTGACAACTAGACTAAAGTGTATGAAGAATGAATGGGACCTAGAACGTATTGTTTTTCTGCTTCTTTTCTACTATTTTAAGCTATCTTTTCTATTTTGTTCCTCTTGGCATGCATATTGTAATATCTAGTTTTAAATGTTTCTTTTTTGTAAAGGGTAGGATTCCTCTTTAAAACCCTCTTTTACCAATACTAAAAACAAAATATTAAGAATCCCTTACATAATTCATGGATGCAATAAAAGGCCTAAAAAATAATTACTAAATTCTTAATTGATATTTTTTTAAACATCAAATTTTAGAAAAAAATATTAAATAAATTTAAATGTAATTTTGAAATTTTTATTTGACATATTAAAATAAAATCTATATATCACAAGGATTGAGTTTTCATGAAAAAATATTATTTAAGAAGAAGACAATTTTTTAGATCATGGTGACTCCAAAAATGGTATTGATGATGATGAAAATGACTAAAATCATGATGATGTGGAAGACGACAATAATTGAGACTCTATTTTTTAAACAATATTTTTTTATTCATTTTATATTTATTAAATATTTAAATGATGTTGTATTTAATAAGTGTTGATTGATTCATAACACTTACATTATGATCGTTATAATAATATTGTTATTTGTTAGTTTTAAAAGTTATTTACTTATTATACAATTTATTTGTAAATGTAACATGTGGATTGTATCATTTTTTAAATTCCTTGATTACATCTTTTATAAATATTATATTAACAATAAATAATTGTTGAGTTATTGAAATTTTCATCATCATCATCATCATTGTCATCATCATCTACTAATGAATATACAATCAACCATCATTATTATGTAATTAATCAATGAAAATAATATTTAATGTTTAAAAAGTTACTAACGTAAAATGCAATAAGAAACACAATAAAAATTTTTTATATATTTTTTACATTTCTGATACAATTTTATCACATAGCAAACACTAGTCATTGACAAAATAAAACCTAATGAACAACTAACCCAATAAATTTGCACAAAAAAAAATTAAAAAAATATATAATTCAAATTATTTGACTTCAATCACATAAATTAAATGACTTGACACAAACTTATCCAAGATAGAGGTGTCACCTTAAATTTATACTAAATCTACATCCAAAACTATTGCCAAACCCCCTTAGTTTTCTTGATACCATAGTTAACATCTCTTTAACCTAATAAAAAGGAAATTCTAAAACAACTCCTGATATTTAGAGAAAATAAGTGAAACTAATCCTATTAAACAATTCTTAACTACTAAAGTCTTATTCCTAAATTTACCATAAAATTGATACAACTTATCCAATATGCATTCCTTAACTTCATGTTTACAAATTAATAATTATAAAAATATAATTCATTTTAACATAGTAATTTGTAGATGATAATAGTCATTTATAAGATTTTCCTCATTCAATGTATAGAACAAAATTGCTTACACTAACACATGTAACATGTAATTAATCTTCAAAGATTTAAAAAATAATCTCATGTAACTATCATTTTACAAAGAAATTATGACTAAAACCCATGAAGGTATCTCTTGTCAAATAAAGTTTGACACCATAACTGTCAAAATATCTTATATTCAAAGAATAGTAAGTAGATGAATGTGAACATACGAGAGTTTTTTTAAGAATTCTCTTTAAATTGAGACTTTTTCTAAATGCTTTTATCATGGTTGAGGTTGCACATTCAATCTCATCAAGAAATAACGATTAACATTATTGGGAAGATGATCTAATAATAAAACATTTGGATGAGCATTGAAATCATCAATATAATCAAATCAATACATCATAAATTATAGGTCAAATATTTTTAAATAATTCATTAAAGTATCATGGAATGCATATAGTACAGTAGTGATAGACTAATGTTTTTTAATTAAAGAGAAGGTATATTTAAAACTAAATTTATATACAAACATCCAAGTTCATTATCATTTAAGTAAGAGACTTGGGAAGAAATTGGAACACAAAAAAATCCATACCAACTCCTACACATAAAATATTGAAGTAAAAATCAAAACAATTCAAACTAAACAAAGCTTTTGAGCAAAAATTAAAAGTGCATTTGATTATATTGTCGATCCTCCACATATATGTTAATGTATTAAAGTAATATAGTTGACTGTTGTTTAATTTGATATGGCAATTTCAAACATAAACTTACTAATACTTATCAAAATTGCAAGCAAAAAATTGTTCTTGTTTATGCAAGAATTATTCTTGTTTGTGAAAGGCAATCAAGATGATAAATGTAATATTACTCATTTACCCCTACTTTAGGGTTGTGAAAGAACTAGATATGCTATCTATGTTTATCCATTGCGTCTTGAGAATCAACTTAAGGATGCCAAGTTGGGTTGCTAGACAAGTGCATATAAAAATAGGTTGGAGCTCCAAATACATCATCTTATAGTGAGTTCACAAGTTGAATTACTCTTTTGAAAAAGGCATGTTGAGAATTGTATTACATTTTCTTAACCAATCTATTTTTAAATATCTCGGTGTATTGAGAAGTTGCTCTATTTCCTATATTTTACTTTGAAGCTGACCTAATTAAATAATGAAACTTTAAGTAGAGGTGACAAAAACATAGGGTTTCAAAATGTAGGAGACATGTGCCTTGATATAATAAATCAAAAACATAAAGTTTCAAAACATAGGATACATATGTGCCTTGATATAATGAGTTCTTAGGTTTTCAAAAAAAACTATGATCAAAATTATATTACATTTAAAATTCAAATTCAAATGAAAAAAATACAATGAAATCTTCTTTACAATCTATTTGAATTACATTTCAAAAGTAGTGATTAAAGTGATTTTAGTTTACAATTACTCTTGGGAATTTTAACTATTTAATTATTTTAATATACTGGAAAAGCTAGTTTTAAGTTATCCTTACTAGAAACATATAAAAAAGAATAATAATTAATATTCTAAAATGATTTTTAATGAACTTTTTATGACTAAAAACAATTGACATATAATTAAAAATGTACTTGTAAATTATATACAAGTATTTATATAAAATTGTCTCTTTTTTATTGTATCATCTAAATTTGATGACTATAAATATTAATGTAATTTTTTTATTTAACTATAGACAAACAAAATTCCCATAAAATTAAATAATATATTAAAAAAAGTTTAAAAAGTAAAAATAAATTAAGACTACTAAATTTAATATTTAAAAAAATAATAATTAAAATTTCAATTCAATCATTAAAGGGTATAAATTAAAAGTACATTAATGAATAAATAAAAAAAGGTTCATACAAAGTCAGGTAGAAAACAAATCTCTTTCAGAATAAAGAAATCCGAACTAACGCATACGCATTGTACACAACTTCGACATATTTCACTTACACCAAAAGAAAATACACAACTTCGACATATTTCGACATATGTCACGAGCTGCACTTCAATTTTAAGACGGGGAAGGTTTTCTTTTAGTTTTACAAAATCTTCCCCACCTTCTCTCAGACGCTCTTGCCATGTTTTGCACCCCCTTACTTCTAATCTTTCTAAAGTTTTAAGATGCTCCAATCCCTCTGCCATCTTCTTCAATTTCAGAAGTTTCATATTTTACCTTCTCTGTAAGGAGCTTAACGACCTTTCTAAGTTGTACCGTGCCATCGATGCCTGAAAGTGATGCAGGTCTTTTATGTGTATCCAATATCACGTTGACAATCCTCTGCCCGACCGTGTAGGAGAGACTCCAATGCTGCCGCTCTTCAAGGCGGCTCTTACGAAAAACCCTGTTTGCTCGCAGTACGAGCTCATACACCAAACCCATCTGCTCCCATTCCGCACTCGAACTCGCATCTCCGACCCGGGAGTACTCGTCGACGCCATCAAATTCAGAATGTAAACTCTGAAATCTCGACGAAGTCATTGTCTTATGCTCGTAAACCCTCTCTTATTATTTAATACACCAAGAATTTTTTTATACAATTAAATTTAATTTTAATGTTTTAAATTTAATCAGACTTATTTATTTATAAATAAACATGTTGCATTTTGGATGTAAAAACCCATTTCCATAATACTAATAAATGAAGTGTATATAATGCAAAAAAAACAAAAGAAAAAAAAAAAAGAGAAAAAAGAAAAAGGAAAAAAGGAAAAAAAGATTAAAATATGTATAAATAATAAAGTTACTTAATATGGTAGAAGTTAATTGCACTCGATGCGCGTCTGCAAATTCAAAACTTTGGAGCATTGGCATTGCTCCGCTCTCCAATTTTGGCATTTCTTCTAAATTTGAGAATCCAACAATTTCCAAATATTGCAATTGTGGAAACCCTTTTGATCTACCGAACTCTTCCGGCAGATGACTGCAATTTTTATCATAGTGAAGTGTCAAGTGACGTAGATTGGGCAATTTATCAAGCCTTGGGTACTCTGTACATTTGAATTTTATTAACGTCAGGACAATGAGATTTTGAAACTTTGCGAGGAAATCTGGAGCGATGAGTCCAGCCAGGTATAGTTCCTCCAGTTCGGTCATACCTTCCACGTCATTAGGAAGACGAATATGCTCGCCATAATTGATTAAGTCAAGAGACCGCATCTTCTGCAAGCCAGAAAAGACACCCTCCTCCATTTGAATTTCACCATCAGCACGCATCCACATTTTAAATTGTCTGAGCTTCGTCAAACCTTTCAAATGCTCGAATCTCAACTCATGGCCTCCCAACAAATCATATCCATTTGGCAGTATCAGAGAATCCAAAGACGTGAGCGACGAGATTCCTCTAGGCATAAAATCTATACCACTCCACCACAAGTTCAAATATGTTAGACATTTAAGTTGACCAATTCCCAAAGGTAACTTTTTCAACCTCCGACAACCGCGGATATTCAGATACTGCAGACGGTGGAGGTGACAGATGGATTCCGGTAGCTCTTCTATGTTTGAACCTGATAGATTCAAAACCCTTAAGTGTTTACAATTTCCTAAACTTTTTGGCAAGAGTGTTATTGGGTTGTTGCTCAAGTCATGCATGTGCAAAGCCCTAAGAGACTCTAATCCTTCCCAATTTTCTGGGATGACCCTCACAGACCCGTTTATTAGAGAAATTCTACGCGGAGCATGGTTGTGTTGGGATGTAAATTCTTTTAATTGTTTCTTCCCATTTTGGAAGAAACAATTCAACGCATCCTCAGACTTGCTCGCAGCTAACTCCCTAAGCAAATCATGCATCTTACATGTATCGACCCTTCCTCCCCAAACATAGGAGGACTCAATCAGACAACGGCTAAAGAGTTCATCCATATAATCCTGGGCTACGTCTGAAGCCTCTTTCGTACCTCGGCTAGACACAAATCCTTCCCCAATCCAAAGGTGGATCAAAGATTTACAATCTATCTCTTCATCTTCAGGGAACAAAGAGCAGTACAAAAAGCAAAGTTTAAGATTAGAAGAGAGGGCATCATAACTTATCTCTAAAATAGGCATGACACTTTCTGTGAGTTCCGGCAGATCATTGAGTACACCATTCCACACATTAGGAAGCCGCTTCTTGGTGGCCAAGGATGCCGCCACTGTTTTTATCGCTAGTGGTAAATTTGAACACCTTTTAAAGATTCTGCGAGCCAGATCCTCCAGTTCTTCAGGGGGAGATCCATTGCACTCTAGAAATGCATAAAGACAGAATAGTTTCCAGCCGTTCCCCTCTGATAAAGCGGGCATTTGGTAGATCTCAGCCCCCAAATCCTCTGCTACATGTCTGTCACGCGTGCTAATGATTATCTTACAATTATTCTCATTAGGCAGTCCAAGCTGCTCAAACAATTGAGCGTGTTTGTCACGCCACACATCATCCAGCACTAGGAGAGACTTTTTTCCGCTCAGATGACTAAAAATAGCATTTTTAGCCTCCTCATCACTCACATCCTTTAGATTAGAGAGGTGGAGAGACATTCTTCCACTCGAGTGACTAAAAATAGCATTTTTAGCCTCCTCATCACTCACATCCTTTTGATTAGAGAAGCTTAACTCTCTGCCCATCCTCTCTTGTAGATCTTTGACAGAGTAATCTTGAGAAATGGTCACCCATGCCGAATTTTGAAAGTTTTGACGAATCTTCTGAAAAACATGGTGAAGAAGCAAAGTTTTACCTCCTCCGCCAATGCCAACCACAGCAATGCATTGCTTTTGGTGACGATCATCTAATAACCAGCTGGAGATGTGGTGAATGCTGTCTTCCATGCCCAGAGTCTTTGATTCGTCACGCAACATCATCGGCCTTTTCAACCCGGCTTCTGTGTTGGCTGGAGCTGGATTTGGATTTGAATACGCCAGTCTGGCAAGATTATACTTTTCAGAGAACTTTTGAATTTCATCGATTCTAATTATTAGCTGGTTTACCCGTTTCCCCATCCGATTGCGGAATAGAAGCTGGGCGGGGCTGATGCAACAGCAGCCTGGACGGCCTAGTGGAAGATCCTCGCACTCCTCGAACAAATCCTCAGCGTCGTAGACCAGCGCTTGCAGATCTTGCAGCCAAAGCTTGACCGTGTTTTCTTGCCTACTCCTCCGATTGGCGTCACTCAAAAATTCCTTCATGTATTTGAGCTCACGCACCAACTTTCCCAAATTTTCTGTGAAGTGGGCGACCAGCGTTACCTCCTGAACAGCTTTATCCAGGAGCATTGAAGTGAGTTTATCCACAACATTTCCAACAATTGCTTCCACCATATTTTCTCTTCGTTACTGCTATTACAGAATGAGAATGACCAAGCACTGCGCTGCTATTTGCTCTTCTCTGCTGCTACTCCAGATTCTCAATGAGAAAGGGGTGAAAGTATCACAAGCTATTAATAGTGGTAGAATGGGCTGTAGTTTAACCTATTGTCATTTGTCTCAGATTTGTAATGAGAAAAGGTCATCTTAGTGACAGAATGGGCTCCATCATGATTCCTAATGAAAAGAAAGGTGGCTGCATTATTGATGGAATTCGCTGCAGCTTACCATGTACGTTTGCCTGTTCACTTTATACTGGTATTTACCCGTTAACTTTATAATAATATTTTAATAAAATTTAGCGCATGCCAACAGAGCAGGCCTGCAACTTGTTAGTCTTTAATTAAATTTTAGTGGGTGACACAGGCAGGATCACGGGCCTCCAACTTTAACTTTAATATGAAGAAGTTATTAAAGTCAGTAGTCACATGTCATCTTCAGTCTTTTGATTTTTTTTATGTTTTATTTTCTCTATTTTTGACATTCTCAATAGTCACATGTCACCTTTTCTCAATTCTATGGGCCCCTAGTCTATCATTCTTTTAAGACAGTACCATGTTCAGGTCAGCAGCACCACATGACATTAGGGTCCACTTGTGGCTTCAGTGTTTGATTGGCCCTTTCACCCGTGTTTGAGTTTTAACCTCTCTATGACCTTTCTCTTATGTTTTTTATATCTTTATCATAATTTATTGGTTATCGAACAAGATATTATATTCAAAACAAATATCTTCCTATATAAAGAGCCTCACAAGGCATTTTACATCTAAAAATGATTATTTTGGCACTTATTTACATAAAATCAACCAATAATATAGCTCAAATACTATGCATACTACTCATTTTTCACACCTAAACATTTGCATCCTTGATCAAAGAAAGACTTAGGTCAAATTCATTCTAGCATACCATGCAAGTTGATGGTGCATGTTCCCTAAGTATGAACTACATGTGATCTCAGACCCCTAGTATTGAGGTTAATATAGGTAGCAACCAAGACAATAGGGGTTCTACTCCATATGATCGTAACATCCCACAACCTTATTTTTCCTTTATTTTTGCATTTTATTAGTTTAGTATTTCATGTGTACAGGTATTCATAGGGTTTTGGATAATATTCAACCAAAATAGTGACATAGATAAGCTCTTGCATGACACAAAATCACCTACAGGACCTACAAAAACACTTACAATTTTCTTAAAAGTTACAGACAATCACTACAGAAAGGACATTAGCACCAGAACTAGATACTAGTGCCACATGTCACTATTATCTTAAGGGGGCATTACTATCCAAAGACAAATCTCAAAAAATAGTCAAAAGACAAGATTCCTCTGTCTACTAAGTCATTTCCAGTACCCTAATCCACAAAAAATATCTGTGTATATCTAGATAAGTTCTTTTTCTATTTGTGATTACTATTTTTAGAAAGTTTCATAAAATCAATAAATTCCAATTTTATTCTAGATTAATAATAGACCCAACACTTTAATCTAGATTAGGATTTGCATAGCCAAAAACCCTAAAAGGTCAAAATAATTTTTATTTTGTGTTTCATGATCTTTAAGTGCTATTTTACAAGCTTGTTGATTGGTCGAAGTTAGGTCGAAGAAGAAAATCATGGAAAGATTTCTTAATTATCTACAAGTCTCATGAGAATGGCCCCAACTTGCACAAAACTATCAAATTTATTTGGATCATACCATGATTTCATAGGATGAGTGCGGTCAAGATCTCGTGGTGGATGTCTTGAAAGGTGTTTTTGATTTCTAATAGGGATAATGGTTTATGTACATTAATGTGGTTGTGTTGAGAAAATGTGAGAGTAGGATTAGAAGTGTTGTTAGGGGGAACATGCTCCATGGTGTTATTTGGAACAATAACTTAGATGGTGTGTATGGTGTCATAAGTATTGGTGACATCATCATTGGTTGCATGATGGTTTTTATTTTTGATGAGCATGAAAGTGTCCATTTTAGGTTGAGGTCGTTCAAATTGATGCATGAGGAAATCTTGTCATTTGGCTTGGTCAAGATCTTCTTCCAAAGTTTTTGGAGAGAGGGTCTTAATGTGATATTGTAATTTAGGGTGGAGATCATTGGTAAACAAGTGGAAGAGGTTTTAATCTACCATATTATGCTCAGACTTGTTAGATAAAGTTTTCCATTATTTGATGAAGACTTATGATGTTTTGGTTTTGAGTTTTTTTTCAATTTATAAGATGAGTTAAGTTATTTTTGAGAAGATCACTAGTTTGGAATCCCTGGACTAGTGAGTTGACTAAGTCTTCTAGGATAGTGATAGAGTCGGGTTTTAATTGATTGTACCAATCTAAAGCATCTCCTGAGAGAATTTTAGCCAAGTTTTTAGTGGCAATGAAAGTATTAAGCTTAACACAATATTTGTAAATATTGCTAAATGTTCTTAGGTGCAAGGCATGATCGATAGATCTATTGTAAGTGATGGCAAGAGTGATAGTTTGTATGCCAATGCTGTTAATTTGAGGTACAAGAGGTTCATTTTATAAAATTTTGATGGTTTTATTGATAAGTGGAGTTTTTGGTATGAGGTTACCATGGGAATCCCTAAAGGGGGTATGGGGGCACTAGAATTTTATGCTCCCCATGGAATTTGGTGAGGTTGGTTTTGGATATGTATAAGGTGGTTTTGCATTTAAAACATCTAACTTACATTATTGGTTTGAAAAGTATGCATTTGTTTAAGCATTTGTAAGAAAAGCTAATTAGTTTGCATATCATTTTGGCTAGTGGATGAAACATGTGATGCATTAGTATTATGTGAGGTAGTAGGAGCTTGGGATGCACTATGAGTGTGTGCGATGGGGTGGTAGCATGCACCACATTAGTGGAATGATTAGCATTGGTAGAAAAATAAGAATTGGTATCAAAGTAAACACTGGTGTTAAAATAAACATTGGTAGCATGGTTAATGATGTGGGTATTTTGAAGAGCCCCACTAGAAGTTAAACCTTCCATGTTGTTAGAAATACTTGGCATGGATGTTGAAGAAGACATAGAAGATGATGTCATGATATGGGAAGGAGATATTATAGAGGGGAAATATTGGGATGCAAAAAGAAGGGCTTCTCCTAAATCCTTTGGAAAAGGTATGGGAAGGTGAATGTGGTTCTCCTATATGAGGTCCCATCATGAGATTATAGATGTTTGTAGTATCTTTTCCTCTATGTTGAGGGTTTTCATTGATGAAAAATAGAATTTTAGTTGTGTATTCAATATCATGCTCATATTATAAAGAAAACAATGGGTTAAATGTTGAATAAGAATGGGGAGGTGTTCTATAGTTGGTACAACGAGTAGAAACATGGACATTGCTTTGATCCATAGTGGGTGCCACAATATGCATCTTAGGAAATCTATTAAGATTAGTAAAACTCATCATGTTTGTTTGATTCAATTCTATATTATCCTCAAGAAAAAAATTCATGATGAAAGAGAGAAACTAAAAACTTAGTAATAATGAAGGTCAACTGGAAGTATACTGGGTCGAACCAGTCAATACTATCTTGTAGGATAGTAGATAGGATAGGCTATAAAAGACACTGTCAAACTAGTCAACTATGTTATGTAGATGGTGAAACTAAGGGAGTATGAAATACACATAGTCAGATAGATTGATTATGTGTTGAAGGCAAATAGAACAAGTAGTCTATGAGAAACTAATTCAAATAGAATGAATTTGTTATATGGGAAAACAAAGACTATTGGAGACATAGTCAAACAGATCGATTGTGTTTTGAAGGAAAAGACAGGTTTTGATAAGTATGACTATAGATGATCTAGTGTTATTATGTAGAATACTTGAAATAAACACATAAACAATAATATTAATCCAGTCAATCTAATTTTGTCACATAAAACAAACCTTGTGCCATTGCTATCTGATATAATTTTTGTAATACAACATATAATGATTACATAGCAAGTAGAAAAAATATAAATGCTCATATATGCGGTCATTCCTAAATGTTTTAAATTATAATAATTTTAGAAATAAATGTGATAGAGAATTGGTTATAAAAAAATAACTAGAAAGGTAATCTAAGGATGGTTTTAGGTAATTAAGACTAAAAGGAATCTGCGTTGGTGATAGTACTGACTTGGTATTGGGGTTTACCCCTTCACTTTATAATCCTATAGCGATAAGGGTGTCAAGTACTTTTAAAATATATAAAATCAAGCATGTATTTATACTCAAATAGAAAAGTGAGTCGGATTCCTCTTTGATGATGAAATCCAAGTAGGTAGACCTTGGGTAGAATGTGTTTAACGCTTTTTGATTTTATATGGTTTGTGTGTGAAAAATAAAAATAGTGTGACTAAATCGATAAAATAAAACTTATTATTTAGTATATGTGTGTTACTCTAAGTAATCAAGTAACAAAATGAAAAGTGAATTAATTACTACTAATATGAGTTAATTCCATTTCTTGAAGAGTATAGGGTCGATCTAAGTGACCAAGCATGCAAAAAGTACATAATAGAATTGATTGGGTCGATGACGTTTATTGAATCAAGATCTAGAAGAACACAGTTGAACCAGTTGACTGAGTCTTCTCGGCAGGAAATCAAGATAAATAAATATGTTGATATCGTCAACCTAGTTTTTTATAGAGTTATAGTTTTATAGTTTTATAGACTGAAATCCATGAAAAAGAGGACTGTAATTGAAGAATAGAAATGAATAATATGGTGAGAATGAATGTGATAATTTTGAAGATAATAAAATTATTATTTTTATACTGTGTTATTCAGATGATGTTTTTTATCATGTTGATAGAGTTGATTGGGTCCATAGAGTTTTAAAATCTATATGTAAAGTAATGAACTAAGTCGATTCAATCGATATAGTTACCTTTGGTTAAAGATGACCTACATAGAGAAATACAAAGTCAATCAAATCAATTTTGTGTTAAACCTGCACATAGAATGTTAGATTGAGTTAATAGAATCGATCTTGTATTGTAAAAAATGAAATAAATAATAAATAAAAGTGTGAAAGAAAAATTGCAAGAGTTATTTCACATCAGGTTCACCAAAATGTATACAAGAGAAAGTGAAGCTGATCTACAAATCAATCCTAGCTCAAAGAAGATAAATCACACTATCCCTTCTACTTGTTAGTACATTTAGACAATCAGGGTCATGACCAATATGGATCCATTAGACCTAATCAAGGGGTCTTTTACCACACAATATCACTAGAGAGGGTTCCAAAGCCTCTAATCAATCAATACCACATAATAAACCTAGCTAGGTCCTATGTTTTCTTATCAAAGTAAATGAAAAAGTAAAGTAAAATCTAATCTAGTGATCATCAAAGATTATGGCACAAAATGGGGGTAATAAGCATAAAAGTAAACATGCAAATAAGAACTCTACTCAATTCAATGTAGAGGTAATACTAATGCATGGAGAGAGAAACACATTCATATGCTAAAAAATGCAAATCTATCTACTTAATAAAGATGAGCAAGAGTTAGGAATACTTACCTTGAAGATGAACCCATCGAGCCTCAATCTCTCCCTTGACCAATGGTGTTTTGAAAGAGGTTGTTTTGGTTTGTAATAATAACAAAGATAGGTTAGCTCTAGGCTACACAACTTCTCCTATGCATCCAAAATACTTCTCCCACAAGACAAGATTATTATCTCCAAGTGTAGTATGAAACCTTAAGCAATAACTCCTCAAGTAGAATGGTGGATGATTAGATGCACAAATAAATGATTATATCTATCTATCTCTAATGAAAATGGTCAAAGGGATGTGTTTATATATTTGGATCTAACCCTAAACATTTATAAAGTTTAGCCAATAGAGTTAGCCCAATCAACCTAGTTTTATAATAAATAAAGTGGTTAGGTCCCCAAACTAATCCCATAACGTGCTTATATTTTTAAGATAGGGTTAGCCTAGGATAACTTTGTTCAATAACTGACAAAAAGAGGTTTTGTCTTAGGTAGGGGTTGTTTGAAGTGGTGAATCTCTTGGAAGAGTGTGTAAGGGAGGTGTCAAAGCTTAGGGAAATGTATATGAGAGTTTGTTTTGGTTTCAATTGGTGGTATAGGGAACAATAATCTTGCAATACATCAATGGTCTACCACCCCTTTCCTGATGCACCCTTTAAGGTGTGCACTCAGAGAGATTCAGACTCAATGGGTTTCTGTAAGAGAGAAATCATCAGTAATTGATAAACTTTAAAAAAATTATATGTATACACCTTGCACTACATGTTTCATATATTCTTTGACAATATATTCATTACTATGAGGGCATCCTTATGTTAGCATATATTTCTATATGATTACATCTTTTTACATAACATGATATAATTAACTCTTTTATTTTGAGATGAGTAATTCACAAACTACATTCCCCATGACAAGCATATTAGTGGGTTTGTCATAGAGTTGTAAACCTCCATGAAAAAAAAAACAAATTTTGGGATAGATTTACATGTTTCAAAGATTTAGATTGATTAAAAATGTCAGATATAGGATACATATTTATATAATCAAACACATATGGAGGCATATGACATGCATGTGTGTACATTTTATAAGAACATGAGTTACAAGTTTTTAGACATGGGGCATATTCCATACATATGCACACATTTATTAGGAATAAAAGTTACATGTTTTCAAATTTGGTACAAAATGAGATATATATGCATAAAATTATATATCATGTTAGCACCAATTAGATCAGATTATTGGTGCATGAACATTATTCATGCACATACACACTATTATATTTTTCTATATTACCATTGATAATACCTAGAAGTGAACACCTTTAAATTTATAAGTCCTTTTGCAATGGTTGATATAGTTAAATTAGTAATGCATTTGATATTTAGACATGCTCAATATCCTAAGCATTTCTCTATGGGTAAAATATATGATTCCCCACTATAGCATCTTGATTCTTAAGGTTAGTTACATGATTAGTTCAATTGAGGTTTGGAAACACTCAATGGCCTAGGCACTACTCCATCTTCAATAAGGGTTGGGTAATTTATCTTCCCACCCTATGGCTTTGCCTTAGTACATAAATTGGGGCACATGTGATCATCCCCAATTCTCTAAGTTCTCTAAGTGCTCTAACAAAGAAACATAACTCTCTAATAACTCAACAAGGAAGCATCATCCCCAATTGTATGTTATAGGGAAACATGATTCATCCCCATACAAGTGTATTCCTTATTTACTCTTTAAATTTCAAAAAACTTAATTTTATTTCAAATTTCATATTTCATACATCGACACTAATTATTGCATATTCATTCGAGTTTTCATGCAGAAAACTAATCATTCAAATCATCCTCCCAAACATAAAGTGTGTTGTAAAAACTCAAATAAATCTCTTTATTTTCTTACTTTAGCATTGTATTTTATTCCAATACTAAAATAAAATTAGGGCATTTGTAGATACTAAGATCTAGTATTAGGCACTTGGAAAGTTTTAATTTGACTTATCCTTGCCATACATGGACATATGTGTACACATGTGAATATTACAAGCCCTTGTCTCACATCTACATTATTTCCATGGATTTGACCTTCCAAATTTTATATCAGTCACTTACAAGAATTTCATAATTTATGCTTAACCTATTCATTATCATACTTAGACTATCTTTACCTAATTAGATTAGTATTCTTGCCTTTTCAAATGGATCTATTGACTAAATTTCACCCTAAGTCAAATTAAGTAAATCCTCTCACAAATCCAAACTTTCCATAGAGTCCTTCTAGGTTTTAATATGGTCACCATGGTGGTAGAATGATGTTAACTCACCTTTGAAGGTTATAAAAACATGTTTAGTCTTTGCCACATTTATTCTCTTTGTCATATGTCATTTTATGCCAATTTTGGTGATATTAAAGAGTTGTACGTAAATTACACAAAAGACAAATGTTTTAAGATGTTGAATAATGTACCACCTATCATATAATGTTAGAGGAAGACAACCATATTGAAACATTGTAGGTTTAATGTACAAACAACAAAATCACTTGGAAAAGAGTAGTTTCAATTGTTGTAAGGACTGATGTGACTCATTTGGAACATGTGGAGGATTCAATAAGATCTCTTGAGATCCCCAAAGATCATTTACAAACTTATATATCTTCAGTATGTTCAAATATGATCAAATTTGATCTCTCTCTCTCTCTCTCTCTCTCTCTCTCTCTCTCTCTCTCTCTCTCTCTCGTCTCTCTCTCTCTCTCTCTCTCTCTCTCTCTCTCTCTCTCTCTCTCTCCTCTCTCTCTCTCTCTCTCTCTCTCTCTCTCTCTCTCTTGGGTCTTGGGTAGATCAAAAGAGGTCAATGGTTTTCTATTGGTATGAGCAGAAGAAGAAGATTTGGGTTGAGTGTACTTGGTGTATGTTATTATTTTTATAGACTTATATTTCATGTTCATGTTTTTTTGTATTAGTGGTTTTTTCTTCATAAACAATCATTAATATTGTTAGCACCTTCAAACTGCCTATACAACCATAACACCTCAGTTTTCTCATCTATTTACATTAGTTTATGTGAACCAAGTAGTGCATATGGATTTTCAGAGTATGTTCAATAATTTCACATGGATTTCAAACTTATTGGAACATGTGGATATTAATGGATATGCATAAACATCTCATTGTGATAGCAATGAATATAAATGGTCTTTAGAATAGGGTTTCCAGAGTTACAGGGTTCATCCCTCTGTGAGTGGCTTTAAGGAAAAAATAACATACTTATTTAAAAACCTTTAGATTATGGTTGATATGATTCTCCAATGGAGGTTGTATTGAAGATATCTTCAAGGCACTCCAAGATAAGAAAGGGAAGATAAGCTAAGGACCTAGTAAGATCATAAGACTGTGACTGTGTATTTAATAGAGGCAAAGTGATAAGATGCCTTGAGAGTAGTTTAAGGCTTGATAATGCAATGGAGAAAACCTATTTTTGATATAGTATTGATATTGTAAGACATCATGAATCAATAGTAGTAGAGATAGTCCAAGATTATACATAGTCAGTAATCCTA